>JAPQRN010000016.1:17852462-17865815 GCA_037367275.1 Coranthus polyacanthus | reverse complement strand
ACACACACACAGACACACACAGACACACACACACACAGACACACACACACACACACAGACACACACACACACACACAGACACAGACACACACACACACACACAGACACACACACACAGACACACACACAGACACACATACACACACACAGGCAGACAGACACACACCAAGACACACAGACAGACACACACATACATCCACACACACAGACAGACAGGTTTTATTCTCTGAGGCTGGAGTTTTTATCAAACTCAACTGTTTACATGTTTTAATCGCAACTTTATGAACAAAGTGGTTCCACCTCCTGTGAAGATATTATATTATTTACAGTATTTTACAGTACAGTTTTATTTTAGTGTCAGTATTTCATAATTAGCTATTTGTTGTGTGTATTCTTGTATTTATAGATACATACTTCATGAACTGATCATTTTTGGTATGATCCAAGTATTTCCTGTGGGTTTAATAAAGTTTATCTTATCTTTTCCCAAACACTGGATCATGACATAAATTCATAAAATTTCATAAATTATCATTTCAAACATTTGAGAAAACTGTCAACAACAGTCTGCTTGTGGCAGAAGTGAATGTTCATATTGTTGTAATTAATGTACTTTTAACACTGACTCTGGTCTAACAGACTAGTTACCCTCTGTTTGTTTACTGAAGAAGAAAAAGACTACAACCTGTATTTATTTGGTCAATTTTCAGGTATTTAAAATATCTATATAGTTTCATTGATGAGAGGGAATAAAACATACTTCTCCTAGTTCTCTCCATTATCAGTTATAAGATCAGGAGCCTCGGAAACAACTACTGAGTAAAACGAAAACTGTCTGTTCAGCCTGACAGAGGTCAGTGAAAGTGATAAGTTAGAATCATCTATCTCTTAGCATTAGCTACCTGTTAGTGGACAGCGCCTGCAACTGACAGTGCAGAACCTCTCCGGTCTTCGCTCTCCGCTGAGCCTCCAGATTTTCCTCCAGAAGCTTCCGCTGCTTCCGAATGCAACGCAGAACCTGACCCGCTTCCTCCAGAAGGGATGGAACCACCGGGCTTCTCTGGACCAGCACAGACTGGGACTGGGGTTGATGGGGCAGAGGGTTGTTATGTTGGAAGATTTGCTGAGACTGGTCTTGGCTGGACTGGAACAGAAGTCCAGTCTGTTGGGAATGGAAGAAGTTTTGTTGGGAGTGGGTTTGGTTTTGATGGGTTTGGGTCTGTTTTTTATGGTTTTGTTGGGAGGCTGTCTGGCTTTCTGGGGCTTGGGGCTTGTTTTGTTGGAACTGGAGTTGGTCTTGTTGGGACTGGAGATGGGTTTGTTGGGTTCTGGTCTTGTCTTGTTGGGAGGCAGTCTGGTTTTGTTGGGACTGGAGTTGGTTTTGTCTGGTTTGGGTCTGTTTTTTTGTGGTTCTTGTCTGGTTTTGTTGGTAGGGCTGTGCTGGTCCAGGTCTGGTGGTTTTCAGAGGGTCTTCTGGCTGTTGCATGACAAATAAAAGCCTTTAAGTCTTTGCTGACCTGAGTTCTGTCTCCAGGTATGAATCTTTCAGTTTCAGAGTCCAGCAGGACCTGGAGGAGTTTTATCATAACTGACCTTCAGCAGCATCTTCATCTCAGTCTTCAGTCGTCCCATCTCCCTCAACACTTCATTGGCTCTCGCTGATGCTGCCTGACTCTGATTGGCTGAGGACAGTGAGTGACAGCTCTGAAGAACACCCCTGAAGAAAAAGAAAAACTGACATCAGTAAATCTGAAAACAGTGTTTCCGGTTCCTGTTAATCTCATCCAGTGTTTGAAAGTCTTTAAATGTATATTATTTTATTATTTTCCACTGAGTTTATTTTCAACAATAATCCAAAGGAAAAATCCCTGTGTCTTTTTGTGGAGGGAACAGAACGACAAAAATACATCATCCCAAACAAACAATAAAATACACTTGCCAGTTTTAAAGAACCTCTGTGTCCATTCAAGTACAGAATTCTGAGTTTATAAGGTGCACCTGAATGCACCATGAAGTCCTGGTCTCTGGAGACCACCATACAGTCTACATTCTGGTGGACTTCCTGTTGGGTTTAGGGTTCTGTGCATCTGGACTTGATGCATGTTTCTACTGAATCTGGTTTGTCTTGGTCAATCCTCATGCAGGAGCTGTTTTTTGGAGTATTTCTATGTGAGCCACTGAGTTCATTTATCACTCCCCAGGCCAAGACCATGGAATATAAACATTTTCACCATTTCTGACATGTGTGACACATTAAGCTCCTCAGAAATCAGATTCATTCTAATGAATAATCATAATCTCTACAGATTTCAGAGGGTCTTTGTTCTGGTGAGGTCTATTCATATGCAGTTATAGATGATGAGACATGAGACATAAGACATGATTCTGAACACAAGGTGCAGACTGAACAGAGTGCATCAGGATGTTCAGGTTCACAGTAAAACACACATCCACATACATGAGCAGAAGCCGTTCACGTTGTTCGTCTGGTTCAGTTAAAGGACAGAAACAGAGGAGACACAAAATGGCCGATGGAACGCCAGAATAACCTCTCTGCTCTGTCATTCTGCAGCTCACACACACTCACAGCTGCACACACACTGTGCTGCTGCTGCTGCTGTTGCTAGGCAACACCTCAGTGGTCTCCCATGGCGACGGCGAGTAGAAATGCTGATGGAGGAGAGAAGCCTCTGTTCACAGGAGGAGGAGACCTCTGCTCTGAATGCACCGACAATAATTCATGAGCTGTAGTAACGGATGGACATGAATATTAATGTGTGCCTCACAACCTTTTGTTTCACTTTGTCCTTGTGGTTTCCCATCATCCTGTCCCTCTCTGTCAGGTAAAAACAGAGGATGTTGAATCACATCCCTCAGCTTCTGTCACCGCAGTTCAATGGGTTCATTGATCAGTCCATAAATACACAATTAAAAAGTGTGAACTGTGGTCGACAGATACTTACAGCTGACTACAGAATAAATCATTAAAATGCAGAGCTCTGACCACACTGAGTGGAAACAGTAGTGTGTAGAGGACTGTGCAGGACTGGTCCTGGACTAATACTTGACACTGACAAATGTCTGGTATTGTTTGGTTCCAAATTTCAAACCCTAAGTAGTAAAGGTCATCATGTCACAGATTTTATACATTTTACTGATATTAGAGACGTCTTTGATTCGTGGTAAACGTGTATTTTCATATTATAAAACTGCTTTGAGTGAATAAAAATACAAATGAACTGAAAATAAAAGTAAAGATTTGTATGTGAGCGTCAGACATCAACCAGGTCAGAGACAAATGTAAAACCAGAGGTTTCTGGACTCAATGGGTCAAATCCTGGAACACCATCTATCGTTGAAGCTCTGTAATTGGATGTTTGTTGTGGAAATGCATCCTGGTAGTTGTAGTTAAGGCATCTTTCAGTCCAGAGTTTCAGAGTTTGATTCAAACCACATGTTCAGGTGAGAAATCTTCCCCGGACCACGACGTGGACTGAACGTGGACCTGACCTGAAGAGGTGGGCTGGGTCCGGATCAAACTGAACCACCTGGTTGATGTACAGAGTGAAAACACTTTGTGGTTCAGACTTTCAGACCAATCACAAAGCTGTTGTCACCAAAACCTAAAGAAGAAGAAAAACTAACAGATGACGTTAAAAATGAGCTGAATTAACAACTTGTAAAACTAACTCAAACCAAACTGAAAGATGAAATAAAAATAATCAAGGAGTCTAGAAGTGAAGAGGTGAAACATCCTCAATAGATCAAAACAGATCCGAGAAGTCGCTCTGTTTCTGCCTGATTCTGATTAAATAGACGATATATTAACTTTCACTTCTTCTCATTATTCTCTGCTGTGTCTTTCTGTCTCCTCATCCTCCTGCGTTGCCGTGCAGGATGCTGCCGTTACCGTGGTAACCAGCCTCTTGGTTGAAACTTAATTTATTCAGGATGGAAACAAAGAGAACAGGGGCCCCTCCCCCTCCGCCTGCAGGTGACAGGTGATGGGGTCAGAGGTCAGGTGGATGTATAACTCCTCCCCCCTCGTTGTCCCCGGTTACAGACAGTGATGTCAGCAGTATCTTCCTCCTCCTCGTTCTGAGACTTTCAGTTTGAACCTCCTCAAGACTGTCTTCATCCTGGTCTCAGAGAGAAACGAGCAGAAGGGGTTTCCTTCCTCTTCCTCCTCCGTTTATTTCTGATTAGTCAGTTAAATCCTCAGTGTGTGATAGTTTTCGGCCATCATCGGTCAGAATGTCCTTCCTTCATATTGTAAGTGAAGTGGTCTGAGAGGGACCAGACTCTGCTCCTCCTCTGGACTTTACAGGGTCCAGAACAGGTTTCGTCTAATCACAGGTGTTTTCACACAGGTAGGAGTTAAATATGTGACCGAATTACAAAGTAACGTAACCAGAGTCTCTGATCCAGAATGTAGATCCATGTAATCCATAAACCTGAGTCTGATTTTAGTCTCTGAAATGAACCTCTGGTCTGGATCACATACTATGTGTGGTGACGTTTCACTGTTGTTTCATCGTCATGTCATGTCATGTGTGTTTGTTTCTTGTATGAATTCAGTGACGAGTATCCTCATTGAACAGTTATTCACTACATCTGTTTACACTGACCTCATTCACATTTACCTTTTATCAAGACAAACACCTAGACAGACACCAAACACTTTTGGATTTTTGAATTTTAAAAACCTAAAAATGTGACGTGTGAACACGTTAGTCACATCCTGTTTCGCTGAGTCTCTGCAGAGAAAACACACACACACACACACACACACACACACACACACACTGTGTCTCCTCTGAATCCTAAACAGACTCAGCTCTGGAGTCACAGTGGAAATTAACATTCACACAGTGATGTGAAGTGAGGCAAGGGCACCTTAACCATCACACACAGACACACACACACAGGTGTGTTGTTCAAAGAATCTGCAATGCAGCAAAACTGTTTATAGAAAAACTGATAAAATAATATAATATAATGTAATACTACTAGTACTAATACTGGCACCTGTTACCGTAAAGAATAATAATAATAATAGTAATAAAACTCCTGCAGTCGGTCCATGAGTCAACACTGTATCTATGAAATAAAACCATCATATTCTGAACATAATCCTTTAAGACGAGAAGGAAACAGTTTGATATTAACGTCATATTCACTTCACTTGTCACAGAGAATAAACATGTTCAATTACAAACACAACCCTCTCTTTAAATAATCTTTACTGAAGTCTTTTGTTTGACCACAAATGACTTGTTTTTGTTTCTTTGAGCTATTTTCAAAACAGATCAATCATTTCAGTCCAAAATTCTACCAAATGTATAGTTTTAGTGAAAAGAAGTCAAGTCCAAACATATTCATTATGTAGTGTTTATACTATGTAGTGAAGTAGACGCTGCAGAAAATATTAAAAATAAAAAAGTAAAGTACAAATACCTCCCGTTTAGACTGAAATGCAGTAAAAGTACTGAGTTAAACTCAAATAAAATAAATATGATAAAATTTAAAACAGGATCAAGTAGAAATAAATCTCTTTCCCTTATTTAAACTGAATTATTAACAAGAAGATTCTGTCACATTAACACATAATATGAAGAAATCAAACCACACCGTGTTTGTTATCGATATGAAACATGTTAATACGAAACACGTTTTTATTCATATTAAATCCGACAGAAATGAGAAATGAGTCTGATTTGACTGAAAAGGTTCAAACCGATGAGTTTTATTACAACGGACTCAGCTCCAAGGCACGTTACAAGATCATCTGTCACTATGGCAACCCAACAGACTTCAAAATAAAAGCACGTGTCTGTTTGTGAATTAAAGCTGAAACAGAAACCAACACACACAGGCTGACGAGAGGATTTATTGCAGTAAAAAGATACGAAAAATAAATAAATGAAATAAGAAATGGTTGTAAAAAGTCACTGAAACATTCGTATAAAACTAAAAACGGCTGACGTGTTTTTACAGACACATGACTAACGTGATGACGTTTGTCCACATGGAACATATTTATACTGGTTTTCTGTCTGGACGACATCCTGGTTCTGGTTCTGGATCCAAAACTCAACTTATTTAACACCTTTATTCACAGTTTGACACCATTGTATTCTTTATCTGTATCTATCTATCTTTAATTTGATTAATTTAATCTGTTTGTCCTGTTGAAGGTTGTAACTTTTCATCAGTTAAAGTTTTCATCATCGTTAATAAATGACTCGTTTTGATCTTTTATGATGAAACTGAAAAACTTCACACTTTCTTACTTAATTAAACTCATCAACATGTTTTAAAACTGATTCATCTTGGAGTTTTAAGAATAAAACTAAATCCTCTGACGTCAGTTTAAACGTGAAGTTTCTCTGAAACATTGATCCACATTTTGACCATTTTCTGACATTTAATAAACCAAACATCCAAAGTTTAGTGGATGAATGAGCCGGATTCACCTGGTGTTAAAGAACAAATCAAACTCTGGAAAGACTCATCTAAAGCCTGAACCAGGTTTAGGTTTTGAAACCACATTTACAGGGTTTTCTCTACTGTAAGGTTTATTGTCATTAAAGTCAAATCAATGAGACGACATTAAAACTAACTCAGTCTTCTTCCGGTTTGTCTCCAGTTGACGTCTTCAGTCAGTTTTATCTTTAATGATGTGAAATTATATATTTTTATTTAAAACTGGAAATGCTTCCTGCACCTTTAAGTAAACAGAGAAAACATGGACATGTTGTTTTTAGTCAAATCCTCCTGAACCTGAAGAAAATCCAGATTTAAACCAAAAGTAAAACTGAATGAATCACCAGGTTTTATTTAATCTTAAATCATGTAAGATTATGACAAAGCACAGGGCGTTTTACGCACAATTTCACCTTTTTAAGAAGCATTAAGAATCTATTTACATTTTTACTATCATTCCTCAAATATTCTTCAGACATTTTAGACCAAGTCCATAAAACACTTTGTATATTCAGGTTTTGACCCTTTTTAAACTAAAGTGTCTACTGTTACGACGACTCTTTAAAACACATGGAGCAGGTTTAAAGACGCTTCATTTTTCAGCAGAAACTCAGTGTCGTCTGTGATGAACTGAATCACAGACTGCGATGCTTCGTGGATAAAACAGACTCTTTTCTCTAACATCGTTCACTACATAAAGCTCTCAGAAGACAGTTACACATTACACATTGACTCAGAGACTGGGAGGGTTTTGTGCTTCGATGTTACAGTGTGCGTTCACTGTCCTTCAGCATCAAATCTAATCCAAGAACATAAATGTAAACACAGAACCCGTTGAACTGTTCCTGATGCAGCTGTTTGACACGGTATCGACGATCTAAAGATAAAACCGTCATGATTCACAACCTTTAAGTTCATGAACAGATGTGGACGTCGTTAAACTCCACCTTCTTCCGTCTCTGTCGCGTATTTTCACGTTAAAAACTCTAGCAAATTATCGAGATAATGAGACTCTTCAAATCCACCTCAGACCATGAAGGTTCTATGACAGTCACTGTATTTGTACAATTGTCTTTATTTCACATCGTCTCATTTCCAACAGGAAGATGGTAGAAAACTACAGATTCCTGTGTCTGTAAACGTCTTTTGAACAAACAGCGGTTCTGGTCTTAAATCGTCTTCTCTGATCAGAACAGTGACGTGTTTCAGATTCAACTCTGACTCGATTGGATCATTTAAAACCTCTGGTTCAACTCTGAGTCTGATCCTCATGTGATTCACTGATCATTTAAACGTCTTTTAATTGAAAAGGTTTAGGATAAAAGTTAGGAGTGTGACGTAATTCATTATCATGTCTTTAAACATGACTGAACATTCACTGAACGCTGACGCCAGTTTAAAAACAGTTCCTTCGATTCATGGAGAAAATAAAAAACACATTCATCAACTTAAAATAATCTTTAGTTTCTTCATTTAAACCTAAAATATGTGTTTATTTCTAGAGTTGTCAGTAAAACGTCTTTTATTTTCTCCATTAGTCGATGAGTTGTTTGGTTTAAAAAATGTCAGAAAATGTTAAAGACGTGGATCAGTTACTGTCACAAAAAAAGAAAATATTCACATTTAACAAAGTGGAGAAATTAGACTGAAATTGAATCGATACTACGACAAATGTTCATATTTAATAACTAATCAATGAATCATTTAATTTACACCTTTATGTTAATTAAACATGTTTGATTATTTCTATATTTAGTGACAGAACATTTTTGTAAAACCTGAACCATATGAACCATTATTTACACTTTTATTAACTTTATCATTTTAAGCGAAACTTTTTATTTCACACGACGAGAAAAGAATCACATTCATGAAATGAACATTTAAACTAATTAGTCACAGAAAATATGTTCATCTGCAGAAGAAACGTATTGAATATGTCATGTATTAAACACAGTAAACATCTGATGATTCACAGACTGGATGTGGTTTTGGTTCTATTTTCAGGTGAAGTTTGTCTCATATTAAACTTTTTGACTCAGACGCTAGTGAAGCTGTTTGATTAAATCTGATCCATACGAAGGAGATGCTTTGAGAAAAGTCACAGATTAAACAACTTGTTGAAATCAACCTCGTTCTGATGTTAATTCTATTTAATATCATGTTATTTTAATCTTATTATGGTTATGTTGTTAGATTTGGTTTAAATGGATAAAAATGTAAATTCTCTTCAGATTTCTATCATCTTGTGATTAAACTGATGAAGTTCTAGTCGTGACATTAAATGTCTTTAACTTCAACCTGTTTTAATGGATAATGAAACTTATTGATCACACAGTGACTCATGTTCATCTGGTTCAGTTTCATCTTATTCTGAACATTTTAAATTTTCACCTGTTTGGTTTTTATCCAGATACAGACGTTTGGATCCAGAACCTGAAACCTCCTCCACTGATAGACGTCTGGACTAAAGTCCACTTTGAGGCTCAGCAGCAGACAGACTGTGGTCCACGTCCCAGACCCTCCCAGTCCCGGGTCCTCAGGGGTCTCTCTCCTTCTTTACCTTCACGTCTCCAGCCAGGATGGTGGCGATCTCCCCCTGCATGAAGGCCCAGGGTACGTTGGAGCCCACCAGGGGACACTTGTCTCCGCTGGGACAGTAGACCTCCCCCGAGGCCCCCTGGGCCTTGATGCTCTCCCTGGAGCACGGGAAGCAGAACTTATGGTGCGGCACCGACGGACACTGCACAAAGTGTGTGTCCTCTAAGCGTTCGTGGCAGATGGTGCAGCACAGGGGCCCGCTGTTGGCCATGGGCGAGTCCGGCACGGGCTGCGCGTGCACCTGCTCCTGGGACGGGGCCGCCAGACCCAGGTCTCCATTGCGGGAGGAGAGCCGCCTCTGTCCGGACCCGGAGGCGGGGGACACCGGGCTGCTGCTGTTGTGTCTGGACGAGGTCGTGGAGTGAACCGAGTCCCGGTCTTTATTCGGTGAATGCGCGTTCCCGAGCGTGTCCGCGACCGACATGAGCGCGGCCATCGGGGACTGACCATTCTGAGGGGGGGCGGAGGACTCCGGGGGCGTGGTGCGACCCGAGGGGATTCCGGGGAGACCCGGACCCAGCGGCGCGGGAGGCGGACCGGAGAACGAGCCCGCGGCGATGGACAGTTTGAGGGCCTCGGTCTGGCTGTTGATCCACTGCTGCCTCTGCTGATCCTCCACCAGCTTCAGCCCGTCCGCGGAGTCCGGCTCCGGGGACGCCTTCCGCTTCCGCAGACCGGACCTGGAGCCGCTGGTCCCGCTGCCCGAGGCCAGAGCCCGGGCCGGGAGCAGCAATGAGGTGGGCAGCA
Organism: Coranthus polyacanthus; assembly: GCA_037367275.1. NCBI lineage: Eukaryota > Metazoa > Chordata > Actinopteri > Kurtiformes > Apogonidae > Coranthus > Coranthus polyacanthus. The sequence continues at coordinate 17,855,981 of JAPQRN010000016.1, read as the reverse complement.
GCGGGAAGCTGCCGTCCGTGTGGGGCTGTGGCAGCATGTCCCCCCCCAAGGCCTCCTTAAAGACCCGCAGAGACTCCGGCAGCAGGTCCCCAAGGAGCCGCCAGTCCCCGGAGCCGTGCTTCTTCTCGTACTCCAGGTACTTGAAACCGGACGACAGACCTCTGCCGAAGTCCTTCATGCAGTCCTGGTACATCTGCTTTGCGACCCCCGAGGCGCTGGAGAACACGTTCCCGGAGCCGCTCGGGTACTCGATGAAGATCTTCAGCTCGTAGTCCATCCCGGGTTTGGACACGGCGTCGAAGGCGAACACCCGGCCCACCAGGCCGTGGTCCTTCTTGAAGCGGACGTCGAACGGGGTGCACCCGGACAGGGTGAGCAGCGTGTCCCGCACCGTCTTGGGCCGCCCCCCCCACTCCTCCTGCCGGTTCCGGAGGCTCTCGCTGAGCTCGGCCAGAGCCTCCGCGTTCCGCTGCTTCTCCTTCAGATCCCGGTCCTGGTCTGTGCTGGACACCGAGGCGGGCCGCTTCCCCCCGGTCTCAGACAGGGACACGCCGACCATGGAGGTCTGAGGGGCTCGACCCGTCATGTGCGGATTCGGTCCGTTCAAAAGGGTCTGCGGGAGCAGGTTCGGCGGAACGTTCATCTGAGCCGGAGCCGGGACCAGCCCCGCGTGGCTCCTGCTCCTGGAGTTCGGGCTCTGGCGGTTCAGCTCAGGCGGTCCGTCATCCGGTTTGAACCCATTCGGCATCCTGCTGCTGTGGCCGCTGTAGTCGAACCGGGCACGGCTGTCCACGCCCAGCGAGTACCGGTCCACTCCGGGCTGGGACTTCCCGGGTCCGTCCTGGTGGTGGTGGTTCAGCGGACCCACCGGATCCTTCCCGCTCAGTAAGACCTGGTTTTTCGGCTGCTGTTGCGGGGGGGGCGGCGGTCCTCCGGCGGGTCGGCCGTCCTGGAAGCCGTGGGCCCGCTTCAGGTGCCGGGCCGTTTCGATGACGAACTCGATCCGGTCCGCGCCCTCGTAGTTGACGCAGCCGCGGCACACGGGCTCGGTGAAGTCCCAGATCATGGCCCAGGGCATGCGGGGCAGGTCGCATAGATAACATGACTGTCTGCGGGACGAGACAGAGACCTGCGGTGAGGACATGGTCCGTGTTCCGGGTCCTCCAGACCCAGACTCAGTAAACACCCAGAGAGGAGGAGGATCTGCCTCCGCTCCTCGGCTCCGCCAGGCTTATTGTTCCTCTGCAGCAGAAGAAGAAGAGGAGGAGGGGGAGGGGTCTGCGCTTTTCCCAGCATGCATCACTCTGAAGCAGAGGAATGTAGACCCCCTCCCCCCTTTAGGAAGACCACCTGGTGGAGCCCCTCCCCCTCTGAGTCCACATCAGGCCACTTGTTGCCCTCCTCATCCTTATCCTTCAGTCTGATCCAGCTGCAGAATCCAGTCCAGACCAGGACACATTCATCTGGTCTCACACGACCCATTAACCCTTTACAAACTGTTCAGTTTGGTTCTGTTTGGACCAGGTCCATTCAGACCTTGACCCACAGATTGATTCAAAATAAATGTCTCTGACGTTAGTGATTAATTCCTGTTTCAGGTTTTACACGAGTTTATGGACAAAAAGCCTCTAATATTGAACAGTATCATGTCTTATTTTACCTCACACATGAAAACATATCAGACGTAATGATTTCAATATATTTCACTGAAACTGAACCTAGTCTGTTTCAGATTCTGTTACATTTGACCCTGAACAGCATCAATGTCATTTATTGAATCTGTACAAATATAATGACTTCAGGAAAAGAATTCAGACCCTAATAAACTGACATTTCAGGTCTTTTTAAAATTTGACCTGAACAGTGTTTACAGGACAGACATTAAAAAAACCTCAACCCGGTCAAACCACACTCTTTTGTCTTATTTAACAGGTTTAATGGATCTGACGACCTAATGAAACATTCTGTGGTTTAAATGTTTGATTATGATGTTTTAAAGTGGTTTGACATGAGTCAGACCACTATGAACAGAAGACATGAACCAGGATGAAGGACTGGGATGAGCTCAGACCTGAAGGAGGACCTGCTCCTGGGTCTCAAAGGTCTGCAGTGTTTACATTTAGATTTTAGATTTTATACAGTCATGTTGGATATTCATTGTTTCATACTTTACTGAATAAAATCATGAAATCTGACTGAGTTTGTTTTGTGTCGATGCTGCAGCTAATGATTATGTTCCTTGTCGATTCATCTGTTGATCATTTTCTCAAGTAATTGTTTGGTTTATATTTTTTAGTATTTTGGTTAAAGTGGAGCAGGTCTCATTCAGACCTGGTCCAGGTGAGCCTCAGGTTTAAATTCATCTTAAATATTAGATCAACACGTTGTGATTATCAGGTCAACACTGGGATTCAATGAGTCTAGTTTTCATTTACAAACTTAAGTCCTCAATCCTCCTGAACCCGGACCTAGACCTTTAAACTGGAGCCGTAGGTGATGATACATCTACACAGGATGATATTACAGCTCTACTACATCTAAATGTCAGTAATAACATCAGGGCGACATTTGTCTCAGTGTCTGGTGTTAAATAAGATCCTGGTTCTACACAATCCACCGGTTCTGATTCTGTAACAGAACATGAAGCTCAAACCACATCAGTGTTTTATTTTAGTGTCTTCTCTGTTAAGCACTTTGGTCTAATGAGTTAAATGTGCTACAGAAATACATGCAAGGTGTTCTGTCCATCAGAAGGTTCAGGTTGAGGACCAGAACCAGAACTAGAACCAGAACCACGTTGAGCTGCATCGAGTCAAATTCAATCAAATCAACGTGAGAATCAAACCAGAAGTCTCTCAGATGTAAAGTCACAGATGTTCCACAGCTGTTTGTTGTTTCTGTTCTAGTTTTTGTAGTTTTGTAAATAGAGACGATAATCACCTAATGTGAAGTTACATTGAAAAATGTCATATTTACTTGTGAGAGAATCACAAGCCTGTGATGCAGTAGGTTTTCATCTTCCAGACTGTAACCCTCTCAAAATATGTCAAAATAAAGGCACAGATTTTAATCAAATAACTAAAAACTGTACATGAACATGAATAACATCAGATTTTCTCAGTCAATGATGTCTAAACCCTGCGACCTCTGACCTTTAACCCTGTAGATCTGTGACTCGTATCAGAACATCTGTCACAATAATCACCACACGTATTTCACTGTATGTTTTCATCTCGTTGTCAGTTCTTAAAGTGAAAACGGACACGTTTAAAGACGTCACGTTCATTAGATTAGAACAAGTTAGATTCAGCTCCTGTTTTTCAGTTTAGTCAGATTAATAGAAAGACTGATATTTTATTGATCACATAATCAATAGATAAATAGATGAAGGTGTGTTTGTCTCTTCAGTCTGAGACTAAAACATCTGTCTGTTGCTAGGCGGGTTTGGGGGGGGGGGGGGGGGGGGGGGGGGGGGGGGGGGGGGGGGGGGGGGGGGGGGGGGGGGGGGGGGGGGGGGGG
>JAPQRN010000016.1:17830266-17852262 GCA_037367275.1 Coranthus polyacanthus | reverse complement strand
CCAAAGGACCTGGACCTAGACCCGGCAGCCCACCCAAAGGACCCAGACCCAGCAGCCCACCCAAAGGACCCAGACCCAGCAGCCCACCCAAAGGACCCAGACCCGGCAGCCCACCCAAAGGACCCAGACCCAGCAGCCCACCCAAAGGACCTGGACCCAGCAGCCCGCCCAAAGGACCTGGACCTAGACCCAGCAGCCCACCCAAATGACCCAGACGTGGACCCGGCAGCCCACCCAAAGGACCTGGACCCGGCAGCCCGTCCATGATGACTGGAAGCCCAGATGGATAGATTTTAAAGGAGGAAGTGTTTCAGAGTCAAAGTAATGAATGAGGTTCAGATTCAGGACTAAGTGTCAGTGGAATTACATACAACATAAAGAAAAAACACACAGAACTAACAGTGAAAACAGGATCAGGACAGTTTATTAACACAGATGAGCAGATATTAACATGTTCATCACACTATGTCTGTATGTGTAAAGTCTATCTTATGTGTAGAAAACATGTATTACTTTGGTCACATTATAGATCTTTTAAATAAAATAAAGGCTTCTGTTATTTCACTCAGAATGAGACGAGTGTTGATGGTTAGCAGCTGCTGTATGTGTTACTGACCACCAGGTGTCACTGTACTCAGTTGAAGCCTCAAAGCTTTTTTATCTTCCTCTGCACATCAGTGGGAAAACTTCAATCTGGCAAATGCCAAGGCATAGTTTTGTAAATGGAGGGAAACATAACATTTATAGGACCATGTTATTGGTCAAAGGGCAACCCTGCCGGAGTCCCTGCAGGACGAAAACCGCATTGTTCCTCCTATTATTGTTATTTGTTATTGTTATTTCTCTTGCACTTCTGTTAAATTTTCTCATGCTGCTGGAACAGTTTACATTTCCCCAAATGGGGGATCAATAAAGGAATTCTATTCTATTGGATTTTACTGTTTCTTCTATTTTACACCAATACTCTACCAATACTATTTTGTCCAGTAGATTCTATGATACTATATTAAAGCTGGACTTTGACCATAATTACGGATCAGGTGAGTAGTTTGTTTTTCCTTAATCACTCGACTGTTAATAAATCATTGTAAACTCTACACATCAGACAGAAAGCTGACGGTAGGAACTGTGTCTCTGTCTTGTTGCTCTCCGGTACATTCATCCTGTAACGCGCTCCTTCTGCCCCGTTTCGCATCCAAACTTTCGTCAAATATTTTTCTGTTATTATAGTGTATTTTATTTGTAATTATTTGGACCAGAATCTCTTCACTTCACCATTGACGTTTAAATGTGTGCATTTGGTTTTTAATTCAGCCCTTTAGTTGTTTTTAATTTTAAATGAATGAACATTAACTGGTTGAATGTGCGGCTCCGGTTCGTCTCCTTCAGTCTCACATGTCCTTCAGTCTGAAGCTCAAACACGAAGTTCAGGTAAGAAAGATCGGCTCCAGTTGTGGTTCTGATGTGGTTTTTAACAAACCGTCTGTCTGTGGTTTGATGTTCAATAATCTGTGAATTAAATCTATAAATTAATCCGATAAACGTCACCGAGGAGGAAATAAAACCTGAAGCCGAGTCTAGTAAAAACAGGAGGAATTAAACCAAGCCTGAGTGAATGTGTTAATTTGATCAGTGAACAGAACAGTTTAAGACAGGTTCAGGTCGGATTGTGGTTTAATGACGAGTAGAGGTTGAAGGTTAACGTGTTGTGTTTTTCACAGTCATGGCGGTTCAGGTCTCAGAGTCGGACCAGATCAAACAGGTAAGAAAACCCGCTCAGAGTCTTCATTCTGGAGTGTTTAGACCACATCTCTATCACGTCTACGTAGTGTTCATATCACACACAGTCTTCTCGTAAACTGGTGGTTTCACAGCAGATTCTCAGCTTCATTAAACTTCAGGAGGAATCACATCTTCTGACAGGTTGAAAATATAAACCTTTGACGTTTGGATTCATTTCAGTCTTTTGGTCCAAACTGTTTATTTCTCCTTTGATTAAATCGACAGCTGTGAATCCTCATGATTTTTTCCTGTAGAATTTAAACCTGAAATCAGATCAAGTCAAATCACAATGAACGGAATGACATAAACAGCAGCAAATCAGACACTCTGAGTTTTATTTATTCATCTGTGAGACATTAGGACACATGGTGTAACTGTGTTTATTACTGTTGATATTTGTACCACGTGTTCTTCTGTATCTTAACATCTGATAATAATCATCATTAAATACTGATCGTATCAGTGTCACAAAGTACAAGCTTTTTGTTTAATATGACAAACATAAACATGAAGCTGAGTTTTTATACAAATCCGGTCAAACTGATCAAAAATAAATAAATACAGACGAAACAAAAGCTCAGGTTTGAGGAGGTGAAATACATTCAACTAAATACTGTCCATGTGTTTAATCATGTTGTCATGATGTTTGTTTGTTTATTTGTGGGTTTGTTCCAGTTTAAGGAGTTCCTGGGGACGTATAACAAAGTGACAGAGAACTGTTTCATGGACTGTGTTAAAGATTTCACCAGTAGAGACGTCAAAGCCGACGAGGTAACAATGAATGGAAGCAGCCGTCGCTTCACATCATGCAATGAGACGGACAAAGACGAGGCTGGTGTTTGTAGACTTTATTTCAAATCATCGTCAATAAAACCTCCGTACAGAGAAACAGCAAAGAATTCACCTGCAGACCATTAAAACCACATTAAAAACATTAAAAACAACATTAAACCTCTCGACTGAGCCTCGTCATCAAACTGACTCACATGTTTCTAATTCAGGAAACAAACACTTTTTTTAAGTTTATCTCATTATTTGACTTTGACTTTTTAATGATAATTTCACTTTTTTTACTTGCATTTACAACATTTTAAAACCTGAAATTATAAACTTACAAATGATAAATTCCACTGTTTGTGATATGTTTTTTATTTTGTCTCTCCACTCACTGTCACTTTCATTTTCAACATTACCACTGACGCAGGTTGAATTAACATCAGATTCTGTTTTAACGGCTGAGACCTAAACACGACGACGTCTCTGAGCGACTTTGACAAAAGTTAAACTGATCAATAAAAAGTCCTTTGCTTGTTCCAACATTAACTTATGTTTAACTTGATGTCGGTTCATTGTATCATGAGACCATGAATAAATACAGTTTATTAAATAACAGAAACACCAGTAACATTGGTTTAAAGACGGACACATTTTAGTTTCATCTTTTTTAAATTAAAATGATGTTTTAGGATCCAAACGTCATGAAAAACCTGTAAAAGTCATGAAGTAAAAAAAATCTTCAGTTCAGTTTACATACACCTCAGTGAGTTTGTGGGTAAAAGGTGGATTTTCTGAGTCGGTTTGAATTTCAGGTGCATTTACATTAATATCGGTCTTAAATCACTTTCTGGTGAAAATTTGTAAAAACTTTTAGCATTTTTTAACAAAACTATAAAACTAAACCAACATGAAACCAACAAGTTCTTCTTCAAAGTGTTCAGTGTCAACATTAAAAGGGTGTGAAAAGAATTCAATAATGAAACAAAAAGGTGAATAAATTAACTTTTGTTTCCAGTGTGAACTGGAAAAACACAAGACGAGTGTTAAAAAGTCTTCTGTATAACTTGTTAAACCTGAAGTGAACATAAAAATAACCGACAGAGAATTTGTATTCAACAAAACAGAAAGAACATGATATTATTGACTCTGATTGGTTGTGTGGTGGTGAAATGCACCCTGGGAGTTGTAGTTGAGGTCTGACGTGGTTCTCGTCTGGTCCTCAGTCCAGCTGCTCAGAGTCCTGTTTACAGAAGTACCTGAAGATGACCCAGCGGATCTCCATGCGGTTCCAGGAGTATCACATCCAGCAGAACGAGGCTCTGGCTGCCAAGGCCGGGCTACTGGGCCAGCCCCGCTGACCAGACCGGGTCCCGCCGGAGGGTCCATGGAGCCTGACAGGGTCCCACCGGGTCCATGTGGATCCACCTGGCACCTAGTCCCATCTGACCCGGGTCTCTGCAAATCTGGTCCAGTTTTCCAGCTGAAAACATAACTTATTAACCTATAAAAAACAGTGTAAAAGTCCTTTAATTTGAGTTTTTTTTTTAGTTTCCACGTGTTGAAAGTTGTTTTTTTTATTAAACATCATGATCTGGAATAAAATCACCAACCTGTTGATCTGGTTTTATGTTTCTGTTGATATCACAAATAAATAAATCACATCAATTAACTCATTCGTGAGATAAATGAGAGAATTTAAAGATATAAAGATCTGTTTATGAATAAAAGCTGTTCTCGTTTAATAAATAAATAGTTTCTAGATGAGTTACATAGTGATGATTATATAGTTTACATCTGTTAACAATTAAACAGTGATGAACAGAGGAATTAATCATTTCTGGACATATTCATATTTTCACATGTAAATAAATCTTTCACTCATCACTTACTCATGTAACAGTTTAGTTCTGTCATTTTTGCAGTAAGTGATTTACTTTTCAGTCATTTCTTTGTATTATGTAATTTCTTCATTTTTTTCCTTCAGATTTTTCTTCATTTTTTAATGATTTCTTCACATGTTTCTGTTATTTCTTGGTTTTTCTTCGTTTCATATTTTATAAATATAAATAAATAATCGTTCCCTCATCACTTCCTTATGTTGTAACAGTTTAGTTCTGTCATTTTCGCTGTAAATTCTTGACGTTTCATCATCGCGTGTCACTCGTCGCTCTGCGTCACCGCTTCCTGCCGTTAGTCCTGTGACGTCGCCGTCCGTTTCATCACCGTATCACGAGGAAACAGTTTCCAAGGCGACCATTGGCTGAGAGCGGGAGGACAGGCAGGGCGGCCGGCCAATCAGCGCAGAGGAGGTCAGTCAAGCCCCGCCCTCTTACTCACTGTAAGCGGTGTGTTCAGGGACCCACAGTAAACGAAGAGAAACAAGTTGAGCGTTTTATGTTACAGATGAATGTCTTGCGTTAAAGTGAGTTTGATGAAATAATTAGACCGTTTTAATACATTAGTACCTGCTGATAAACTACTGAAACACTACTTTAAAAACACAATGAAATGAACTGTAAATGATGAACAACATGTGACAGTGATAGTTAATCTTTAATGTTTGTCAAATCACAGCAGCAAAAAACTAGAAAATAAACTGTTCTACAGATGAATCAGAAAAAGAAATCAGAATTTAAATGTGTGTTTCTATAAAGATAAACAAACAGAACTGACTTTCATTTAAATTTAGAGATAACAGTTTATAATCTAAGAACCTGTAGATTCACCTCAGTTCAGATTCATCTTGATCCTTTTGTTTAATGATTCTCTTCAGGTGTTGTATCCTCTTTTACTTCACTTCAGGGTCTACTCTTAGAACTGAATCTTCCGAGTCGGCTCCGGGTCCGTGAAGTGGATCAAAACTTGGTCAACAAGCCGCCACCGAAGCCGCTCTGAGCCCGGGACTTCATTCCGGTTCGTACCGAGGATTAGGCGGTCCTAAGTGAACCCGCTCGGTGAAGCTGACCAGAGGGAGTCGGTTCGGCGCTGTTGGGTCCGGTTCTGGTCGCGGACGGCGTGTTTTTGGGGGAGTTTGGTAGTTTTAACGCTGAGCGGAGCGGAGCGGCTCAGACTCGGCTCCATGTGGGCAGATTATCTCCGTGTCTAACAAAGACCCGCTCCGCTCCACGTCTCCCCGCCCGCTTTGACCCGGTTACTCCCGCTCTCTGAGCACGGTTCTGGCCCGGCTCCGTGCCGCGGGGTCTGCTGTACTGACTCAGAGTCTGATAATCCGGGTTCTGGTCCCGGTTTCCCTCCTTTTTTTCAAAGAGTGGAGTTTGTGAGATGCCGCTCCTCCACAGAAAAGCCTTCATCCGTCAGAAACCTCCGGCGGACCTACGGCCGGACGAGGAGGTCTTCCTCTGCAAGATCACACACGAGATCTTCAGGACCTACGAGTGAGTACCTGCGGCCCCGGTCCGGTCCGGGCTCACCTCGACCCGTTAGAGTCGCTGAAGAACCGTTAAAGAGCCGTTAGAGCCGCTGAGGGCAACTTTACTGACTGTTTTCAAACTTATAGTCGAGAAAAACAACTTCACTGAGAGTCAGAGTAACAGTCAGTAAAACTGAGATCCGGACTCAGATGGGACACGTGAGATTCCTCTGGGTCCTGGCCTCCGTTCACCCGGGGCTCCGCGGTCCAGAACAGGTGTCTGTTAGCGCAGTTAGCGGCTAACCGAGCTCACTAAAGCGGGTTAGCGGTGCTAGCCGGATTAGCTCCTGCGTTAGCCGCTAACTCAGACAACAGGCCTGCTAACTGACCGCTGATTGGCTGAGAGCCGCAGGTAAAGGCCGGTCCACCTGTGTCACGTGACCTGAGTACGTCCTAAAGGCGAACCGGAACCAATAACAGGTTGAAGTTAAAGTTACTCATTGTTTGAAAGTAATTTATTTAACTCGGTGTAAGTAACTTTAAAGTGTTGTTTATTAACATGAACATTTAAAACTAGTAGAATGAAAAAAATGTTCAACCTCAGAATATTCACGACTTAAACAACAAAAGAAAAGTGTTTTAATTGGACATGAAAACAAATTAAACCCTAAAGACAAAGGAATAATGAAAACGAGACAATTATCATCATTGCGATAAATTATATCTGATACTGATAATTATCAGCAGCTTTAACCTTAACATCAATGTCATGTGCAACATAAGCTTTTATTTGTTTTACTTTTCAGTTATTGTCAACATTATGTCCTAATATTTCTTAAAGGTCCCGTACTGTGAAAATGCACTTTTATTGTGTTTTAGGTTTATATAAAGTCTGTGGTGTAAAATAAAAGCTGTGAAAATATTAACTTCTTCAGTACTGTCAGAACTCTAGTGTCTCTACCACAAGATGTCCTCCAGACAAAACAAGCCAGTCAGAAAATCCTTTACTTGTGATGTAGTAAGAACCATATCCATAACCAATCATATTCAAGGTATTTTTGTTTGTTTTTTTTAGCCCTACCCCATCAGTTACTATCAACAGAACAGTGTCCATGTTGGTAAAACTATGAAAAGTGTATTTTTCCTACATCAATAACTAATGTGCTGTAATCAGAATGTTTGCCGATGAAAAGTGGGAGGTGACATAATCCTCTGTGTAATATGAGCCGTTTGTGTCAGACACAGAGAAAGCATCATAAAAGTGACGAAAAATCAAATGTATACTGTTATTTATGTCAACACCTTTACAGAAGTATGTAATATACACATACACATGGAATAGATAGGACTTTAAGTGTTAAGACATGAGACCTTTAATGTCGTAGTGTTTAGTGGTTCTTCTACCTGTATATTTTGTTTTTTATCTTAGTTTATTTTTTAGTTAATTTATGTTTTTATTTCTCTATAGGTATTGACTGTTTTCTTTCTTATGTTGTTGTAAATTGAACAAATGTCAATGGTGGCCTTTTTCATGGCTATATATAGCCTTAGATAACCCCTCAATCTTTAAAATCTGAAAAACACTTTTGTTAACTGCCAGAAATGCACATGGTCCAGTTTTGTAAATTGTCCTATTGATGTACAGTGAAGCGTGTCAACAGGACAGCACTACAATCCCACAACCAGTCATACCCTATGTCATCAAACAAAAACAAGAAAATCCTCCCAACTGCCCTATCTTGAAAAATATGCACAACATTTCACCTGAAAGTTTTCATTGACTGTCAGTGCACATGTCAGGTTCTTTCCACTATTTTGTGCAGATTTAGTCAATTATCTATTGACCTTAATCACATGTACCTTTTTATCCAGACTTTTACACCTTTTATTTTCAGTGAGCTCTTATAGAGGACCATCCTCTGTAACAGTTTGTTTTGTTTTCAGTGAGTTCTTCGAGAGGACCATCCTCTGTAACAGTCTGGTGTGGAGCTGCTCTCTGACGGGTCGAGCTGGCCTCACGTACCTGGAGGCGGTGGAGAGCGAGCGTCGGGCTCAGCAGAGCCTTCGTAGTTTCCCTTCGTGTTTGGTTCCTCCTCTTCTTCATCTGGCGTCTCTGAGCCATCGCTGCAGACTCACTGAACTCTGCGAGGAAGTCTACACCTTCGTCAAAGACCGGTTCTTCCCTGGAGAGACTGTGGACATCAGTGGACGCAATGGAGCCAGGTGAGAGTGGGCGGGGCCTGTCGGTCAGCTGACATTAACACCTGTACCACCTACCACACATGCTTTTGTACTGTGTCTATTTTCCGTATAAATCCCGTGAAGGTCAATGTTGACACCACTAAAACTTTTGGAACAGCGAAACACTTCACACTGTCGCTTCACTCTCATCAGCCAATCACAGTCAAGAAGGGGTGGGACATAAGATATTAACACTGAAGAAAGTGATCCTGACACTGACAACCAGTTATTAATGATAAGGATTCACATGATCAGTATTTAAACTCAACAGTGTGAATGTTTCAGCGTCTGTCATGAGTCTTTTTTCATATTTCAGTCTCACTGAAATGGAACATAATGTAAAGTAGCATAAGACTAAATCAGAATGAACAGTGTTCTGAAGTATTTCATGAAGAACATTTACAAAGTCTTAAAGACCATCTGGTTTTCTCTTAAAGTGTTTTATACAAAGTCAGGTTATGGAGACACAGTGTATCAGGATCTATGATGATGAAATGTGTTATCTTTCTTTGTGTGTAAATCTCTTTCTCTTTGTGTCCGTGCACAACTCTGTGTGTGTCCCTTTTTGTGTCCTTGTGTCTCTCCGTGTCTCTTTGCATCAGACATGTCTGCCAGGTCCTGCAGGTCCACTCTCCTCACTCCAGCGCTAACGGCGCTCCCGTCCTTAAAGGCGCAGTCAAAGCAACGGACGGAGACGCCATCGTAATCAGTGACAGCGATGATGACAGCGACGCCTTCCAGAGTCCAACGGGGCAGGTCAACGGGTCGGGAGGTCAAAGGTCAGCAGCACAGAGTCACTGTACAAGTACCGACATGTGACCGACGTATCAGTAGCATCATTAATATACAGATAGACTGTTGAATAATGAAACCAGTGGTAGATTCAGATTCAATAGAACAGACGAATCACTCATGAGTCATGAGGACAATTACAGTTTGAAATGAGGATTAAGAATCACATGTTTGAGACAGAAAAACATGAATCTTGTTAATGTTAAGTTCTAGTTTGTTGGACTTAAGCCAAATAGAAAAGTTCTTCATTAAACATCTTAATGATGGTGTCAGATGGTTATGGGAAAAGAAGACACTTGTGTATGGAAACAAGTTTTTAGACAGTTTATCTAACATGTTGGAAAGTGTCATTAATATATATATCAGAAAAAACAAGATATGAGCCTTGTGCAGAAACAGGAAGAGAAGAATAGAACCTGAATTTTTGAATATGTGTTTGTTTTCAGTAAGAAGGGGAAGCCTCTGAATCCATCAGTGTTTAAATACACAGTGAAGATGATGAAGGACGAACACAGTGAACCGTTCACTGTCAGAGCCAATCAGATCAGGTGAGACTTCACTGACCAATCAGATCAGAGACACTCCTCTTTACTGTTGTGGAGGAGGGTTGGTATTGTTTCGGTGTTTTCTGATACCAGATAAAACAATACTTTTAAAACTCCACTGGTTCCAAATGAACTGTTACTGTAAATGGAAAAAATCCATGAACCAAAATGTCTGTATATTGGTTATTTTTAACATTTTTTGTTATAATCCTGGGATGTTCCAGAAAACACTTTTAGGGGAAGGAAAAATAAAACAGTTTATTCATCAGAATTAAAATATTTACAGGTATCATGAACATGTCCCTAAGTTGACCCTTAAATTCAGATACATTTATCAGGTTTTTATTGCTATTGATTTATTTAATTATTACAGCTTCTAAGTATCACAGATTTATTTATGGACCTGCTTTACACGAATATTATGTGTTGTTGATGAGATCAGTTATAGAATGTTTCAAATCTGCCGATGTACAATGGGATTCTGATTTCAACACCAAATTATCAAATAAATTGCAGTGAAAGAACATGACAGGAAGGACCTGTGGATTTAAACACAGGAAAATGAGAAAATATAAATTTGTTGTGTTTTAACATTGTGGCTCTTTCAGTAGAGATGTAACGGTACTTCCCCCTTTATGCTTCTTTTAAAACATTTGTTGCATAAAAATCTCCTTCAGTCCAGCACATATTGGTCATATTGTGTTACTTTTGTTGTGATGTTGTGTTGTTGTGGTTCAGTCGTAGAAAGAACATTTTGTCCAGAGAGCGACTGAAGCTGCTCTTTAAGCAACACTGTGAACCTCACAATGGAACCATCGTACTCAAGGTGAGAACTACGTTACCCACAAGCCCCTGGACCCTGGTCTCCTCCTGTCAGTCCATAATCACTCATGATGTCTGATGTTGTCCTGTGTTTCAGGCGTCCACGGTGTCAAAGTACCGTCTCTCTGAACAGGCATTCTCTCAGTTCTTCCCTGATGAGCCCCCCCTGTTCCCCTTCAGCCCCCCCTCGAAGGCCGGGGGGCGGGGCTCATCTGGACAGGTGACATCATCACTCTGATTACTGAATAAGGGTTTTGTAGATGAATATAATTTTAATAAGTGATATTATTGAATTTAATATTTCTGATCAGGTTTGGAGCCAAATCCAGACCCGTAATCAAAAAAACTTAAATATATAATTTGAAGGAATAAAGTTTGTAATGGACAAAGTGACCGTGTCATGCACTGTGCTGCAGGCGAGTCTGTCGCTGCTGAAGGCAGCTGAGGAGAAGCTGAAGCTGCTGCAGCAGAGGGAGGAGATGGCGACGGCCGCTCACGACAAAGCTCGGCTGAAGAAGGAGAAGGAGGAGGCGCAGGAGGCCAAGAGGAGGGAGAGGGAGGACAAGGAGAGGCTGAAGGAGGAGCATAGGAGGAGGTTTGAGGAGGAGAAGCAGAGGAGGAGGGAGGAGAAGGAGCGACGGAAGCTTGAGAAGGAGAAGGTGAGGACGATAGGCAAATGTCCAGTAATCAGTAAAAATCAAATAAAGAGCATCGTAAACATCTGATTATCAATATATATTGAGATAACGAATAAAGAGAAGGTGAGGACAGAGACACAAACATCCCATAATCAGCAAAATTCAAATAAAGAGCATCGTATACATCTGATTATCAGTCAAAATGTCATGAAGAGTAAACTCTGACGTTTGAAAACTGATCTCTAGGAGCGAGAGAAGCTGAAGGAGGAGAAGAAGAAATACGCCGAACGACTGAAACTGTGGAACAAACCCAGAGACGACATGGAGTGTGAAGACCTGAAGGTCAGTGAATGCATGGTTTGAGGCAGATGATGAAATAAAAGTAGAATTTCTGTTTGTACAACAAGCCATCTGTAGTTCAGTTCAATCACTGAAAATGAACTGAACCACAACCTGTGTCTGTTCTTCCAGCATCTGCCGAATGCGGTCCCGGTCAGGACTCGTCTCCCTGCAGAACTGTTCGGAGAGGCTCTGATGGTTCTGGAGTTCCTGCGAGCCTTTGGAGATGTCTTTGGTCTGAAGGACGAGTTCCCCGACGGAGTCTCTCTGGGTTAGAGCATGGTCTTTACATGATCTAATGGGGTTCTGTTTCAGTCTGGTGCCGGGGGGGTCTGGTTCTGGTCCTGACTGTACAATGAATAGTAGGCCTTGATGGATCTGAAGAGGTTCAAGTGGTCGGTTCTGCAGAACCTCAGTTGGTTCAAATTGGCTTCCAGGGTACTTTTAAACAAGTGTCCTAAAGGTTAGGGTTCTATGTTTCAGCTGGTTTGGCTTCTCCTCTGGAGTTGTTTGAGAACTGAGGTTCTACTAAGGGTGGGTACAGAACATCAATACTTCTATGTCACAGATATATAACATGTTCTTCTCTTTGGGTCCTGTCAATTCTAACGGGTGTTCTCCTCCACGAGGTGGTTCTGTTAGTTCTAATGGGTGTTCTCCTCTCCACAGAGGTTCTAGAAGAGGCCCTGGTCGGTTCGGATCCTGAAGGTCCTCTGTGTGAGCTGCTCTTCTTCTTCCTGTCGGCCATTTTTCAGGCTCTGGACGAGGAGCAGGAGGAAGTGGCCAAAGACCAGGCTGAAGGTCAGACTCAAACACACAGACAAACATGTCATACACAAAGATAAGAAACATCCAGAGGAAGATAAAAACTATATAGAATAATAAAGATTCTTTAATATGATTAAAGACATGACTCCAGAATTTCAGAGCAGCGCAGGTTTTACAACTCAACACAGTTGTGGTTGTGTACGTAACCCATGTTCCATGTTGCAGACCTTTCGGAGGCTCTGGACGATGAGTCTGACCCAACCCAGTCGGCTCTGAGTGCTGTCGCCTCATTGGCTGCAGCGTGGCCTCAGCTCCATCAGGGCTGCAGTCTGAAGCAGTTGGACCTGGACAGCTGTACGCTCTCTGAGATCCTCCGACTGCACATTCTGGCCTCTGGTGCTGACTGTAACCACGGCAATGCCAAGTTCAGGTACCAGAAGCAGGGCGGGTTCACTCTGACAGACGATCCATGTGTGGAGCTGCGATTGGCCGAGCCGGCACTGCTAAAGAGGCTATCATGTACGGCGGTGTACGACCTGATGCCAGGTAAACGCAAGACGGAGACGGGACTAGTTTGGGTTATGCATCTTTTATCTTGTGGCACTGTAGAGGGAAAGCTCTACCCAGTTTCATTGTATAGCCATTGTACAATGACAATAAACTTAAACTAGTTTACACATGACTAGTTTACAGAGGACTAGTTCTAGGGTTAGTGTTGGGTTTCAGTTCCACAGAGACATATCTGATTACCTGTGTTTAACAGACCTCTGATAGTTAAGAAATGTTCATGAATGTTTATTTTTAAAAGTCTTTCAGTTTAGTGTTGGTTTTTATGAGTGGGGAAGTAGTTTAAGATGTATTTTTCTTTAGTTTTAGGATGTTCTGGTATTGGACATTTATTGATCAGTATTGATATGTTTAGGGGAGAAGCTGAGGATATTAAATGCTCTGGTGGGGAAGCTGCTGACGTTGGCGTCGAGCAGAGACCTGATTGAAGACTGTGTGGATGAACAGAAAGCTGCCAGACAAGAACTGAGAGAAATCAGAGCAGAACAACACCGCCGAGAGAGAGAGGAGGCCGCGCACAGGTAAACAATTAAACAAACAATATACAAAACAACACAGCCGAGAAAGAGAGGAGGCTGCGCATAGGTAAATAAACAAACAATATACACAAAACAACACTGCTGAGAGAGAGGGAGAGACACAGGTCAACATACATCATATCTACTCAGTACATGCTTATCTCTATAGGAGATTTAAGCCAGGTTAGAATCCAAACACACACAGGTCCATATGTGTGAATTAACGATGGACTGAACTGGTCCAGGGTTCGTCTTCGTAAGGAGGAGAAGCTGAGGGAGCAGGAGCTGAGGCTGAAGGAGAAAGAGGAGAAACTGAAGGAACAGGAGGAGAAACTGAAGGAGCAGGAGGCGAAGGGAGGACTCCACAAAACCAGGTAGAGAACAGAGGTGGACTGTTTCATTAAAGCCTCTAGAAAACATCTCAAATATAATGCAGTGAAGTGAAACACTGTCATCACAGGCAGGTTTGTTGTGTTTTCAGTCTGAACGGATCTGTAATGGGACAAAACGCTGAGGAAGACAAGGAGCAGAACTCTACATCCTCCAACAAGAAGAAAACTAAAGGTGAACAGTTATGTGTTTATTAACCACACATCTGAAATAAAGCTGGAGCAACATGCAGCTCTAAATACTGGTCATGTGATCATCAGTTTGTTTTGTCAGGAAATGACCGCCTCTTTAAGATTCTGCTGAGTCATTGTGTTTTTTGTTGACTCATCAGTTTCTTGTTTCTCCTGCAGCTAAAGACAACCAGAAAGAAAAACGGCAACAGACAACCTCTGACCCCAAACTGTTGTCCAACCCTCCCACCAGCCTGACAGCCGAGGAGCTGGAGAGAGAACAGGAGAAGGTCTGACACAAAAACTGATCCGCAAGAAACACTGATGATCCTCAGGACACATCACGGTCATGTTGACATTGTGATATACAAAGAGTGTCACTGTTTAAACTAGGAACAACCTCTCCCTAACCCTCCCCAGTTTTATTAAATTTTTTATTTTTTTTTAATTTCCACTCATTTTTATACTTAGTGTGATCCTGTTCATTTAATTTCACCTGGACCTCTACACATCCTGTAAGCAAATAAATAGAACTAACATCAGCATATGAATAGACTACTTCACATTTTGTAGGCTACTTTTAAAATATGAAATAAATACTAAGGCTTCGTGGAGCTATGGTCTCCATCTCAGACTGGGGCGTTTTGAGAATCAGCACCTTCAAGTCTGAGGTCATGATTCTCAGCCGTTAAAGGGTGGAGTGCTGCTCTGGGTTGGGGAGGAGGTCTTGCCTCAGGTGGACGAGTTTAAGTATCTCAGGGTCTTGTTCAGGAGTAGGTTAATGATGGAGCAGGCAATCAATAGATGAATCGGTGCAGCGTCTGCAGTGATGTGGACGTTGTACTGGTCTGTTGTTGTGAAGAGGAACTGAGCCAAAAGGAGAAGCTCTTGATTTACTGTTCGATCTATGTTCCTATCCTCAGCTATAGTCACGAGCTGTGGGTAGTGATCGAAAGAATGAGATTACAGATACAAATAGTGTAAATGAGTTTCCTCTGCGGGGTGTCTTGGCTCTGCCTTGGAGACAGGGTGAGGAGGTCGGCTATCCGGGAGGATCAGAGTAAAGCTCCTGCACATCAGAGGGGCCAGTTGAGGTGGTTCATCTGGTTCAGATGCCTCCTGGATGCCTCCCTTGTCATGTTCATGTCCAACTGGGAGGAGGCTGTGGGACAGACCCAGGACATGCCTCGGTGTCCCCCTGTAGGAGGTGGAGGGGACAGGGAGATCTGGGATTCTCTGTTTAGGCTGCAGAACCTGAGACCTGAATAAGAGGAAGAAGATTGATGGATTATTCTCTCATATGTATTCCAGTATATGCCTGATTGTGGTATGATGGTGGTGTTTTCTCGGATCCAGGTTCGGGAGTTGCAGGAGCGGATCCAGAAGGCAGCAGCCTGTACCTGCCTCCTTCCTCTGGGCCGAGACCGGCTGTACCGCCGATACTGGCTCCTCCCCTCGGCCTCCGCTCTGTTCGTGGAGGACGACTGCTTTGGCCTGACGGAGGACATGTTGCAGCCTCGCCCAAACCCCGCCCACAACACCACGACCAAGACAGAGGATGAGGAGGTCCAGAAGGAGGAGGAGCTTGCAGGGGAAAGGTAGGGTCATTAGAATTCAGACTAAATCTAGCTGCGGTTTTTAATGGACTGACTTCAGATCCTCTAATGATAATGAAACCTGTTCCTGTCCAGCGCTGACTCAAGCCCTGCGCCTCACTACACCTGCGGTCCACCAATCAACCGCCCCAACCAGTGGTCATTCTACAGTTCATTGGAGGAAGTGGATCAGCTGATCGAGGCTCTGAACCCCAGAGGTCACCGAGAGAGTGGCCTGAAGGAGGCGCTGCTGCAGGAGCGAGAACGACTGCAACAAGTACTGAAGAGCTGTGACAAGAACAAGTACCGCTACACAGGTAATTAAACAAAAACACTGTAACAACAACAAGTAGGTAAACAAACGGGTAAACAGAATTTGTATGTCATATATTTTGAACCACGGTGAACATCCTGTAAATGAGTAAAAACATGCAGGTAACACTGATACATTGTCCCTTCTCCTCCTTTTCCTGTCAGATGACCCGGAGTCATCCCGATCCATCCCAGAATGCACTGCTTCAGCTGAGACGATGATGGAAGTCAGACTGAAGGACCTGCTGCTGGACATCGAGGACCGGATCCACCAGGGGACTCTGGGAACCCTGAAGGTGAACACACCTGCTGACCTGATGAGCACGCCCAGGTGATGTGATGGGAGACTCACCTGTCTATTTGTTCTACTGCAGGTGATGGACAGACAGGTGTGGCGTTCAGTGCTGGAGGCAGGAAACTACGACCAGCTGAGTGACAGCAGAGAGAACGGAGTGGAGGCCATGGAGGTCGAGTCCGGCCACCTGAGGACCAGAGACAGGTACAGACAGGTGGATGCAGGTCACATGACCCGTTCTACAGCTTATTCCAGTCTCATTTGTCACATACACACCTGTTTCTTATTTGTACCTGTTTTCTGTGTGTTTATCTGTATTTTACATGTGTTTTCTATGTACTCTGCATGTCAGGCTTCAGGAGCTGAAGGCAGACTGTTCTTCGTCAGCCTGTAGCGGCAGTGGGACTCCTCAGGTCGTCAGCAGCTCGATTCGAGCTCTGGCACTGGCTCTGACTCACATTGAACAAGGCATCGAGAGACGCTTCCTGAAAGCTCCGCTTGGTGAGTCTCCCAAAAACAAACTGTGGTGTCCTCAAACATAACATGTCTTAGTCCCAGTGATTCACAAACACACTGAATTCGCTCAACTGGCTCCGACTCTACAGGTGATGACGACTCAAAGAAAGACCAGAAGACGAAGAAAAACAAGAAGAAAGATGAAGACCAGGCCAGTGACGGTACGAGAATCAGGAACAGAAAATAGATAACCACAGAGAGAAATGATAATGAACACTTGTCTGTCTCATGGCTCTGACTTTGTTTCAGTTTCACCAGGTTTTGTAGATTAGTTCAGTTTGTATTTTTTTACCTTTGCCTAGGTGAGCTCAGGTAATTAGTTAGGAGTTTCATCACCTTCCTCTACAAGGCCCTGTCACTTCTCTAACACACTTATATTCAGACTGTTTTCTCCTGACATTCACTTCCATTATGCACATGATGTGCTGCCATCTGCTGGTGTAAAACTGGAACAGTTAAAAAACTGAAGACATATTTCATATGTCAGTCATTTTCTCTCTCATGTGAGTTTATTTGGCTTAGTTTTGTAAACACACAGTATAGTTTCATTTTATTTTTTAAAGCCTCATTGTTACTATTTTTTTTTTTTGACCAAAGTGATTTTTCACAGCTGATTGTCATTAATGATAATAACTCTGTTTGTTAGATGGCAGTGACAGTGGTCGGGTCAGTAAGACGGTGTTGGAGAGATGGAGGGATTCTCTGCAGACCTGTTCCAGTCTGTCTCAGGTCAGAAACTGCTCATCATTGGCTGTCAGAAATGTCAATCACAGAGGGTCCACACCTCCCTGTATGTGGCTATTTCTGTGTATTTTTATCGGTTTGATGGGAAACTCTTGTTACCATTTAAATGTGTTGTTGTGTGCAGGTGTTTGTTCACCTGTCCAGTCTGGAGCGAAGCATCCTGTGGTCACGATCCGTCCTTAATGCTCGGTGTCGAATCTGTAGACGCAAAGGAGACGCTGACAACATGCTGCTGTGTGACGGCTGTGACCGAGGACACCACACCCACTGTCTGAGGCCCCGCCTTAAGGTATGCACTCTGTCTGAGGCCCCGCCTTCACCACCAGGACCACCAGATATGGTCCCCAATGTTGACTCTGTGGCCACAGCCTTTATGGTTTTCAAAAACCTACTGTCTTTCTCTTTCAGTCAGTTCCAGAGGGCGACTGGTTCTGTCCAGACTGTCGACCCAAACAGAGGTCAAGCCGTCTCCCATCCCGTCAGCGCTCGTCCATCGATGAGGAGGAAGAACAGGAAGAAGAGGAGGATGGTGAAGAGGAGGAGGAAGAGTCAGAGGAAGAGTCGGAGGAGTCAGAGGAAGAGGAAGAGTCGGAGGAGGAGGAAGAACAGGAGGAGGAAGTAGTGAGGTGAGTGTGGAAACATTACAGCTGAATTCTTCTGTTCTGAGATCAACTCCTCATCTACCGTTTGTCTCCACAGCAACAAGAAGAGCCAGGCTCTGACCCCCAGAGGGAAGAGTCAACAGGCCACGCCCAAAACCAGTTCAACCTCAGCAGGGAAATCCTCAGCCTCCAGGTCGGTGTGTCTCTGAGTCCTGATGGTTTAACCTGATGACTGATACAGGTCACTGATGCACTGATTCATCCAATCGCAGGTCCTCAGGGAAAAAGACCACACCTCCTATATCCAAGGCCACAGCATCCGGCGGCAAAGCTCCGCCCCGTTCAGGAAGTCGTACCAGCTCCCGATTGAGCCACGAGATCCTCGCACCAAATGGCCCAAACAGCAACGTCAAGACCTCACCTCAGAGCGAGTCCAGAAAGAGACCAAACACAGGTAAACAACTGCAAACAACAGGTATATAACTGTAAACACAATGTACACAACATACCTACCAAGTAAACAGCTGTAAACACTAACACCTGTACTCACCTGTCCCCCAGACTCGGCTCCTCCCTCTAAACCCTCCAGACCGGTGCTCCCTGTCCTCCCCTCATCCTCCTCGTCCAGTCGACGCTCCTCTGGGAGGAACCACGGCGTCCACGAGCTGTCAGCCTGTGAACAGCTGACTGTGGAGCTTGTCAGACATGAAGACAGCTGGCCCTTCATGAAGCTGGTGTCCCGGACTCAGGTATGATCAACATACATGTAAACACATGAACAACCTGTTTTCTCTCCTCACACCTGATTTGAGACAGCCTCTTACCTGTCTGTCTGACTCACCTGTCTGTCTGCAGGTACCCGACTACTACGACATCATAAAGCAGCCGATTGCTCTGAGCACCATCAGAGAGCGGGTCAATAATTATGAATATCAGACGGCAGGTGAGGAAACGCACTGATGTCACACAGCTGTTGGTTCTGTTCATAGACATATAGACGTAGACTGACCATCAGAACCATAGACATAGACTCCTGTAGACCTCCAAAGGAGGTCTGGGGGACATCTAACCACCTGAACTGGTTTCTCTTGTGTGTGGAGGAGCAGCAGGTCTTCTCTGAGCCTCTCCTGGATTTCTGAAGTCCTCATCTGACCTTGGAGTACAGCCACCTTGAGGAGTAACTTCATTTCTATACATGATCTTGTTCTTTGCGTCGTGACCCAGTTCATGACCACAACTTAGTGTAGGAACCACCTTGTGGTCCAACATACTGTTTGTTTTGGACAAACCATGAGTAACTCAGAAGTCCAACAACAACTCCCCACTCAGGTTCTGATCGGCCAGGTTGTTCCTCCAAGTCGCTTCACTCCAGATTTCTCAGTATGATCCAGAGGTCAATGTGGTGTCTATAGTTCTGTTGGTCTGATGTTCTGTACAGTATATTTACCTGTGTTTTTGTGTGTTCTTACCTGTGTTTCCAGGTGACTTCATCGCTGATGTGGAGCTCATGTTCTCTAACTGTCTTCAGTATAATCCTCGTCACACTAACGAGGCAAAGGCCGGACTCCGCCTTCAGCTCTTCTTTCACTCAGAGCTAAGCAGGCTCGGCCTGTCAGAACGCAGCACTGAAGCTCCACCCCTCAAACGCTCCCGACACTGAGACACCTGACCACCGTGCTATACTGTGATTGGTCCACAGACTGGCTGGAGCGAATACTGGATTAATGTTTGACCTGTGAACCTTGTTTTTAAAAAAAACTTTTCAATTAAATGTTTTGACTCCGGTCTGAGCAGGTAAGGGGTGGGTCTAACAGCAGAGCACCGCCTCTCACCTGGTGACCTTTAACCTTTAAAACCTGGAGTCTGTTGGTGAGTAGAGACATTCCCGGTGACAGTAGAAACAGTAGAGTTCAACCCTTTGTTCAGCTTTGCACTGATGACTACGACTCCCATCAGGCTGTTGGTTTCCACTCAGGGACTACATGTAACACGTCTGAATGAACATGTTTCTACGGTGCAGCCAGTTTTCATGATGCAGAGTGACAGTGGCTGAATCAGGGTCTGTGGAAGCCTGCAACTGCCAAAACTCACATTATAGGATCTGTGAAATTCAACATGAAAATTAAATAAATATAAGTAAAATAAAAAACAGAAATATTTGCCATTAACTAGTTATTTATCAACATACATGTTACAAGATGCAAAAGACACACTGAGGCAAAAACGCAACTAGACTTTATAATTTAATGTTTATTTTGTTGACTTTCACAACATGTCAAATTGATAAGTGAGTGCAATATTACTAAACAAGATAAAAACACTATCTGACAATGTGAACTAATTAAACCCTGAAGAAAACAAATATGCAGAAGATATTTATCACTATATAAATATTACATAGTGATAAATGTAATCCTAATTATTAATGGCTTCTGTCTGAAAGTTTTGTACATGTTCAACAGCTTCTTTACTTAGGATCAATCAGCAGTGATTAGAACGTTAATGGTCCAGTAGATTCATCCAGAACAAGGTCTTAATAAATGCTTTGCAATGACTAATAAAGATACAACATGTATGTTAATAAGGCAAGAGTTAATGGTGACTATTGGTATGTTGTTATAAAGTGTTGATTTTTACCTTTAAGACACATTTGTGGTAAAAATTTAAACACGAGTCCTGGCTTTTGACTTAACACGTTTTATTAACTAGGAATTATCGGTGCAGATGAATTGGTTTATCTGTGGTTTTTCGATGTCTGAACATGTTAAACCACTGTCTGTCATGTGACTGAAAACCATGTGATTCAGTCAAACTGAGCAACAGTTAAAGAAAAGTTCCCTATGAGTTTGTTTTCTGCTCCGACACTGAGCAACCATCATCAGGTAAATCTCACCTGGTCACATGTTCATACGTGTTCAGAGTTTGTGAGTTTTTTATTTGACTGCATTTCGACAGCATCAGACTTTAATCCATCAGAACCTTTTACTTTGAACTCAATTCAAACTGATAATGAAGCAAATGACAAACATCTGATTCACAGCAGGTTAATCTGGAGACAGAATAAAAATAAAGTTCTGGTAAAGTTCTCTAAAGGACCCTTAAAGGAGCAGTGCAACATTTAGTCAGTTAGATTCCTGTGCCATTAGGGTAGCTTAGCATAAACACTGAAAACATAACACATGAAAAGGTGTTGGACTGTTCCTTTATACGTAGTTTTTTGTACTTTGACTACTGCGATTCATTTCCTTTTGTTTTTCTGCTTTAGCCGTTGAGTTTGTTCTTCTTCTGTGGTGTCAGAGTAGACGTTCCTCTGCTCAGTATTTATTAGCTGAGTCGTCTTTATTTATGACTGAAGACTCTCACCGCCTCTCACTCGCCCACTGTTTGTTTGTTGTTTATATTTCTGATGTAAAAATAAATGGACTGTTTTATAACCAACTGACGCCTTGTCTGTTTCTATGAACGAACGAAGGAACGCGTGAGGAAGGTGATGGAGTTCAAGGGAAACGGAAACCGACATTAAAGACGAAAAGAGTCACATAGTAGAGACCAGGGACATAGCAGGTATTTACCCCAAAATTATTAAAAAAAACATTCAAATCAAAAGCCAAAAGGTGACGCTCTTGATTTGAGGCAGTTTCTCCTCGTCTGTAACAGTTGAAGATTTAGAGGTTTTCAGGTTTTCCTGGTCTCTGGAAGGTTAAGGTGTCATATTAGACCCTCAGTTTGTAGAAGACGGAGACACAAACTGTTGGAGGGTTTTAAATGACATTTTAATATAAGTATACATTATTGACCGTAATGACCATATGTGTTTACATGTGGAAAAGCTTCACAGTCCGACATTAGATCTGACATGAGTCATGTCTCCTCATTGATTCCACGAGTTTGGTCTTGGTTGTTTCAGGCAAGAGGTGGACGAGGTCCAACAGGTTTTAGTTTGACACAGTTTATTGGACATTTTGATATGTTTTATATTCATATAAAAGATAATAAACTAATGATATATTGATCATTGTGCATTTATTTACTAAAGGAAAACATTTTAACATTATGACATTCTGAAAATATCTCATAATTATGAGAAAAGTTGAAAAAGAAAACAACAAATAATCAACAAAATATTTTTCTTTAGTCCAGTCCTCCTCAGTCCTCTTCCCAGTCCTCCCCAGTCCTCCTCAGTCCTCTTCCCAGTCTTCCCCAGTCCTCTTCC
>JAPQRN010000016.1:17751667-17803042 GCA_037367275.1 Coranthus polyacanthus | reverse complement strand
CCAGGGCAGTCAGCATAGAGAACCAGGGCAGTCAGCATAGAGAACCAGGGCAGTCAGCATAGAGAACCAGGGCAGTCAGCATAGAGAACCAGGGCAGTCCACAAAGAGAACCAGGACAGTCCGCATAAAGAACCAGGACATAGAGAACCAGGACAGTCTGCACAGAGAACCAGGATGACCACTATGACAAAGTGTAACTGATAAAATGAACGTCTGACGTTGAAAAACAATCCAGACACAGTTAATATTCAATCACAGAATATCAAAGCTGTTGACCAAATGAGTGTTTCCATGGAAACCCTCAGTAACCTCACTCACCTCTCTCCATCAGGAATGGGCGACATTGAAGGACTGATCGACAGAGTGAATGAACTGAAACTGGACGACAACGAGGAGCTGATCGACAAACTGAAACACGGTGAGAACACGGACACGGTTGACCTCGACTAAAAACAATATTTATCATCCAGCTCTAGTTACATTTGTTCTGATTTCCACCGGCTGAAACTGTAACTTATACAGATACTCAGATGTATTTTAGATTCTAAAAACATAAAACTACATGTATTCTGTTACTGAAGACACATAAAATCAGACCAGGTCTAGGCTGTCTGTTAAAGATCTGACACTGTTTTACCTCTGATGTGTTCTTCCATCGCAAGTTTGGTCTTAAATGTCTAAAGTGCTATTAAATTGAACTTGTTCATACCTGGAGACATGCTGCATGATTAGCCCCTGCATCTATAATTAGAGTTAACTGATTGATGTGACCTCTGACCCCAGGCCAGTTCACCCTCAGGGACATGTACGAGCAGTTTCAGAACATCATGAAGATGGGACCGTTTGGACAGATCATGGTAAACACACGTTTCAAGGATCATGTGACTCAGCTTCAGGTTCATTAAAGGTTTACTTTAAAATTCCTCCTGTCATCACCGGGGGCAACATTTTAAACAGAACAATGTGGTGTTTGTGTCAACATCACATTAAATATCTGTATTTAGACTGTTTTCCTCTGTGCGTCTGAAGCCGTTGTATGTCAGTAGGTTTACTTCCAGATCCACTGCCTCCATCTGTTAATTTGTGTTGATGTATGACTTCTGTGTTTTTAACATTTTAGTTCAGATTGAAACCCAAAAAAGGGCAGAAAATCAGGCAAACTGACACATTTAAGAAGCAAACATTTGTCTTCTTTACTGGAACGTCACTGAAACCAGTGATCCATGGAAGCTGCTTCTGATCCTGAACATAACATCACAAGTTAAATCATATGAGCTTATTTATGTTTTAAAGTATAAATATTACATATAAGTCCTTTACACACTGCTGTGTGTTTATATGTGTTTGTGTGTGTTAATGTCTATTTATATATGTATTTATATGCGTTTCTATGTGTTTTAGGGGATGATTCCTGGTTTTGGAACAGACTTCATGAGTAAAGGAAACGAACAGGAGTCGATGGCCAGACTGAAGAAACTGATGACCATCATGGACAGCATGAACGATCAGGGTAACACAAATTATAACTCACACCGTCTCTCACACACACACATCCTATAATGGAATACAGTGGAATACAGTGGTTCCATGGTCCTCTTTATATGACCCATAAAGTCTGGGACCCTGTCATTCTTGAATACGTGCTGTTTAAATTAATGTCTTTATAGTAATCATTTGGACTTTTGGGTCTTTTCATACTTGAAGCTGCTGAAGCACTTTGAAATATTTTTTTTTATCTAATTTTAAGAAAACTGTCACAGTATGAAGAACAGAGCACCATGTTTATGTTGTCATGACAGACTATAAGTAAATAAATGAATAAACTGAGCTGTTGGTTTTTATTACATATATTAAGTCTATACAAACCACAGTTAAACTAGTTGGACTTCTATAATTATGTACGAAAACGTAAATGTTCAGTAGGATGACGTCTTCTCATAGTTCATATAAATTAAACAGGTTGAATTTGATGCATTGAGGTTTCTCAGCAAATGGTCAGATTCATGTTTCGCTGTTTTTCTCTGGTTCTGTAGAACTGGACTCCAAAGATGGTGCCAAACTGTTCAGTAAACAGCCCAACAGGATCCAGAGGGTCGCTCGGGGGTCAGGGGTCGCAACCCGGGACGTCCAGGAGCTGCTGACCCAGTACACAAAGTTCGCTCAGATGGTGAAGAAGATGGGCGGGATCAAAGGCCTGTTCAAAGGTAAAGGGGGTGGGGGAACTCATGTGACTCATGTATGTGACTCCTCACCTGTGTTTTCTGTGTTTCAGGTGGAGACATGTCGAAAAACGTGAACCCATCTCAGATGGCAAAACTGAACCAGCAGATGGCCAAGATGATGGACCCCCGAGTCCTGCACCACATGGGTGAGACCCCGCCCACCTATCAATCACACACCTGTCTGTGTTTACCTCTGTTTACCTGTCCTCACCTGTCCTCACCTGTCCTCACCTGTCCTCAGGTGGGATGGCTGGTCTTCAGTCGATGATGCGTCAGTTTCAACAGGGAGCAGCTGGAAATATGAAAGGCATGATGGGATTCAACAACATGTGACCGCAGACCAACCAATCGCCTTAAAGCACAGAGAAAAGCAACACTTTAAAGGAAAGCCCCGCCCCCTGTCAGGTAAAGATGGAGGCGGGGCTTAGAGAGCAGAGAGTCTAAAAGTCCAAATAAATGGAGGAGGTTTGAATTTTGAATCTGCTTCTGTTCATCCAAGAGATTCAGCTTTTATTAAAACAGGCTTTAAAGGAGCAGTTCCACATTTTCAGTGTGACTGTTCCTTTAAATGAGGAGGAGGAGGAGGAGGAAGAGTTGGGGTTTGTTTTGTTTTGGCCTCGTTAATTTAATTCTTTAAGTCATTTATGTATGAAGTTTTAAACCGATGTCACCTAAACGTCCTGATTGGACGATGACGACGATGATGAGGACGACAACGAGGATCATGATGATGGCGTTAGTTAGTGACAGTATTTTTGTCATTAATAAACATTTGTATTACACATTTTAAATTGGAGTATGTTTTCATGACTGTGTGTACTTTTACTGCAGTACTGTATTTCAGTACACATTTGAGGTACTTTTCACTATTAATTTATGTTTAAACTCAGATTCATGTTTAAATGTTGGGGTTTTAAATAATTATTTTGAACATTTCACTTTAAAACTGAGGAATGTGAAATATTTGGTCTAAACTTTGAAGAGGCAGCATCAAAGATCCTTTTATTGAGATGAAGACTCACTCTGATGTGGACTGAAGACGACGACCTCAGGTGACTTTACAGTGAATCTAAACACCAAACAAACTATGAGCAACT
The DNA here is from genome assembly GCA_037367275.1 of Coranthus polyacanthus. NCBI lineage: Eukaryota > Metazoa > Chordata > Actinopteri > Kurtiformes > Apogonidae > Coranthus > Coranthus polyacanthus. Next base: position 17,799,723 of record JAPQRN010000016.1, on the reverse strand, counting down.
GGAACAACTGTCCAGACTGGCTCTAAAACTGACACCTACTTTGATTATTGAGAAGCACTAAATCAACAAAACGAGTATCAAAACTAACAAAAATTGGCAAAATAATAATGAACCTCATATAGCACTTTTGTAAACATTAAGTTCTTTACAAAAATAAAAGCAGACAAAGCAGATGAAATGAGTTCATAGAAAATAAAACAGTAAAACCACTTAAAAACAAATAAACCAAATAAAAATACATTAGTTAATAAATCACATGAGAAAATCTAAGAAAATAATAAATTAATAAAAAGCAACAAAATGAAACTAATCATCGAAGTGAACAAAATAATCGAACTGACAAAAATGTTTTTGTCTTTGTATGGTTCGTATCAGTCAGGACTCTGGTCCCAGATTCTCCGTCAGAGTGGTGCCTCCCTTTCGTCCTGTCTGTGTCTTGACGTGGCGCCGTCGCCGCCATGTTGTTTTGCTTCGTTGTCAGCGGCAGCGGCGGAGAAGGAGCGGCTCCGAGCGGCTCAGAGACTCTTCATCTTCCGCAGGGACTCACCTGGACCTGACAGGACCCAGACCTCACCCGGACTCAACCAGGTGAGCTGAGTGACGACTCAGAGCCTGTCACCTATGTGACGTTAATGACGCAGCGTTTTACCGGCTTCGGTTTCTCCGTTAGCCCCGCGGCTAAAGCAGCTATACCCAAGAGAAAACGGACCGGGTCGAGTCAAAGGTTCCAGTTAAGGTTCAGTTGAGACTCGGATGCGTTTAACCCTAACCTGCCTTTACCTGGCGGTTTAACGGAGGTACAGCTGACGTAATCCTGTTACTGACACCGATTTAATCTACGGAAAGTTCAGTATTAATGATTAAAAGCTCTGATCGATTACCTGCAGTCTGTCCACCAGGCTGACCTGGTTATAGTATTGATGATAACTATCAGTTATTGATCAGACAGACAGCAGCTGATCGATCAGGAGGAAACTGGTTCTGATACAAGTATTTATACTTACCCCATAGACAGTGAACCAGTTTCTACAGTTATATGTTGGAGGTGACAGGACAGTGAACAGGCTCTAAATTAACTTATGACCTGTTGTGTTTCTATGTGAGTTTTTCATTCAAACAGTAATTTATTAATAAATGTCGGTTCATCTTAATGTTCTGAGTTTGCAGTGTGTTTTAGTTGAGCTTCAGAGTAACCACACGTCAAATCATTTTTGACCGTGTTCACTGCAAATAATACAGCCTGCTTTTTCAATAACATATATTTTATGTGTAAAAATGGCATTTCCTGGTACCAGCCTATTTCTTTTTCCTTGGATTTAAAATTTCTGTTCAGTTGAATTCTCTACGTGACATGTAGAATATATTTCATTTCAGTCGGTTTATTTATCCACCAAATTCAAAATGTACCTGCATTTGTGGTTTGTTCATGTCGGACTCTGCAGACTGGTTCTGTCTGTGTGGACACAGAAACCCTGATGTCTCCCATTAGTTTCTGTCGTTTTCAAGTCAGTAGTTTGTGTTTTGGTCGTCGCCATGTTGGCTTTTTTGTAGCCGGAAGAGACCATATTTGGACAAGCAGAGTGCAGGAGTGCGAGGGGTCAGGTGTGAGCAATTGCTACCGCTATTACTGACCCTGTAAAACTGTACACTTCATCAAACACTATGCAACAAAGTCATTTTTTAGTGTACCTTATTAACCACAACTACAGTCATCATCTAGTGGCCGTCAGCAGTATTACACTGGAACGAACTAAAGAACTGGACTCACTTTGGAGACAAAGTCCTGAACCCTTCATCTGTCCTGCTGTAGTTTTGTTACCATGGTGACATTCTGTCTCTGCAGCCTCCTTCCTCTGTCTGACCCCTCCTTCCCTGCTTTGCCATGGCGACCTTCCCGGAGTACATCGCCCAGAACGAGGAGCGCGATGGCGTGCGATTCAGTTGGAACGTGTGGCCATCCAGTCGGCTCGAGGCGACCCGGATGGTGGTCCCGGTGGCTTCTCTGTTCACGCCTCTGAAGGAGAGACCCGACCTGCCACCAATCCAGTATGAACCGGTCCTGTGCAGCCGGGCCACCTGCCGCGCCGTGCTGAACCCGCTGTGGTAAGTTAAGCACAGGTCAAAGGTCATATACAGGTAACAGGAACAGACTAAATCACCTGTCTAACTCTGTGTTTCAGCCAAGTGGACTACAGAGCCAAACTGTGGGCATGTAACTTCTGCTACCAGAGGAACCAGGTACATACGTGTTCCCCTGCACATGTGACGAGCAGGTCATTGCAGTTATTGAAAATAGACTAAAACTAAACTAACCCTCAAAAATCAAAGTAAAGCTACTTATGCACCAGTTATTTAAAACTAAATGAAGCTAAACTGAAATCAAAGACTCAGTAAAAAATAAAACTCGTCAACATTTGTAAACCATCTGTTCAGCTGTTCTGGTCTGTTTCAGTTTCCTCCATCCTACGCTGGAATCTCAGAGGTGAACCAACCGGCTGAACTGCTGCCCCAGTTCTCCACCATTGAGTATGTGGTCCAGGTAAGTCAGGTCTTCAGACACGTCTTCAAACAGTTGTTTGGGTATTCAACTGTGTAACCCGGTCTGATCTCTCCTCAGCGGGGGCCCCAGATGCCGCTAGTCTTCCTGTACGTGGTGGACACCTGTATGGAGGACGAAGACCTCCAGGCCCTGAAGGAATCTCTGCAGATGTCCCTGTCCCTGCTGCCACCCACGGCGCTGGTTGGACTCATCACCTTCGGACGCATGGTTCAGGTCCACGAGCTCGGCTGTGAGGGGATCTCCAAGAGCTACGTGTTCAGAGGGACCAAAGACCTGAATGCCAAGCAGCTGCAGGTACGACCCAAACCGGAACCCCGAACCACAACTAACCCCAAACCAAAACCCTGAACCAGAATATATGTGAAATGCAGAGCTAATGAATGCAGTAACTACTCATATGGGTAGTTAACACAGCCAACTAACTGTATAACTAGTACAACTGGTTACAACATTTTATTTAATTTGGCTCAATTATCACTGAAGGTAGAGCTGGGCGACAAATCCAATTAATTCAATTAATTTGAGTTTTTGTGTTTAGACGTGAAAAATGCCTAAATTGTCGAATCGAGATGATTTCTCCTCTCTTGTCACTCAAACACCAGCACGAGCAGTTCACTGTTCAGGGCTGTGGTGGCTGCAGAAGTCCAGCTGCACCGAACTACTCGCATAGTCAGATATTGCAGCTGTCCATTCAGGTCTGAACTCCGTTTAGTTTTTATGTTCATTGTCATGACTTTACAGCAGCAGAAAAACATGTTCCAGGCAGTGGCAGCAGGTTAAACTGGATGAAATGAACACTTAGTGCTGACAAAAACAATCACTATAAACTGACTTACAATATATAACAACAACAACAATGCACAGTTCTCTCTAAAATACTGTAAAAAGGTTAAAATTATTTTTTAACAAATAATGTACATTGACAATCCTTTCTGCTATTTTATTGTTGCTGTTTGTTCATATTACCCAAACACAGCAGCATATAGTTTTAATAAAACTGGTGTGGAGTGATGAAGAAAAACTAAAATCACGAATCATCCATCGTACTGAAAAATATTGAGATTGAATTTATTTGGCCACATCGGCCAGCTCGAACCGAAGGACGGATGAAAAACAAACGTTTATGTCATTTCATTTTAAATCGTATTGTGTTAGTTAGAAATGTGCCTTTTTTATCTGCTAAAGTTGTGATCTATTCTTGATAACTTGTATGTAACTTCACCGCTTTATATATATTTTTTGTTTAAATTCCTATTAAAATTTATCACAAAAGAAGGTGGTGACTAACAGTGTAACTAGTCCTAAAGGTTGTTAACAGCTCTGACCAGCTGTGTTGTTGGTGTTTGTGCAGGAGATGCTTGGTTTGACCAAACCTTCAGCGTCTCAGGGACGAGGACCTCAAACCCCTCAGCCGCCTCTGTCCAACAGGTAAACACATGGTTAACCAGCCTCACTCACCGGGTCAGGGTTTAGAGTTCAAGGTTCTCATTCTGGGTCCTGCCTCTCTCAGGTTCCTGCAGCCGGTGCAAAAGATCGACATGAATCTGACTGACCTGCTGGGGGAGCTGCAGCGTGATCCCTGGCCTGTCACTCAGGGGAAGAGGCCTCTGCGCTCACTGGGCGTCGCCATGTCCATCGCTGTCGGCCTCTTGGAGGTGAGTCCGCTCTCCTTCCTCCACCCGTCCTCGTGTCAGCAGGTAAATACAACGTAACCTGAGCTTTTACCCACAGTGCACCTTCCCCAACACTGGAGCTCGCATCATGACGTTCATCGGTGGCCCCGCAACTCAGGGGCCCGGCATGGTGGTGGGAGATGAATTGAAGACCCCGATCAGGTCTTGGCACGACATCGAAAAGGACAACGCCAAGTTCATGAAGAAGGCCACCAAGGTCAGACCAGAACTGGGCTTTTCTGAGCATTATCAATGTATTGCATTAGAAAATGTTTATGGAATCAGTGGAATTGTGAAAAAATGTAAACCCGCTTGAGGTGGTTTTTGTCTTTTTCTAAACAGAGTTAATGCTCTTAATGTGAGATGGAGACACCTTTCGTGAATAAGTCCAGACTTCATGAACATTAAGTCACTTTAATGTAAAGTGTGAAAACATGGCTGGTTCATCAGGAAGTGTAGAATAAAGAAGAACTCACATACTCAGATCTAATTTAGTTCATCTTGGTTTAATGTTGTGAAAACCATAAAAAATTAACCTACTTAGTATGAAATCAACAAATGAACAAGAATGATTAAAAATCATTTAGATGCCAATTATTAACAGGAGGCTCTACTTCTACTATTATTATACTAGTACTTATTACAGTCATGTTCACCTACACCACCACCTTCTGACCAACTACATACTAGTTTATTCTAAGCGGCATGGGACTCGGCTCCAAAATGAAGCCTGTGTGGAAGTAACTTAAAGTTGTAATACTGCTGACTGCTGCTGGGGGTGGCTTCAAAAAGCCCTGGCTCCAGTAGACTTACATATACATACAAATACTCTCAAAGCCTCAGCCGTTCGATTCAGACCCTCTAATGACTGATCTGATGGTCCATCTTTAAATGTTTCCTCCAGTAATCAGATCTCACGGCTAATAGAAAGCTTTGATGTCTGCCGTGTCGGGCTTTGATTGACAGGTCTGTAAGTCGGACCTTCAGAGTTTATTTAATAAAACACATTTTTTTCCTGACAGACAGCTCCACTGTAGTTGTGGTTAATAGGTTCCACTAACAAGACTGTAAAATGATTTTGTTAAGCAATGTTTGATGAAGTTTACCGTTTCACTGAGTCAGTAAGCTAGCGCTTAGCATTAGTTCACCTTTGACCCCTTGGGCTCCTGTAGCTTTGCCCCTTTTGTCCAAATATGGTCACGTCTGGCTCCAAAAAGCAAACATGTTGACGGTCAAATCGCAAACTACTGTCTTCAAAACGGCAGTCCAGAAACCAATGGGTGACGTCACGGTTCATCTGTCACTAATGGAGACATTTGGAGTCATTTTTGTGTTATCATGTGGACAGAAATATTGAGAAAAAGCAGGTAAACCTCCATATTCGTGTGGACACAACATTAGACTTCAGTCATTTCCAAGCCTGGAAAAATGAAAAGATGGTTTTGAAAAACATCAGTGTTACCAGGCTGTTGATCTGTGGATGCTCCGGTTTCCGAGGTGACGCTGGCCTGTCTCCGGTTGCCATGGTAACAGTGTCTCCTCTTGTTTCAGTCACAAACGGTCGTCACGAACTGGTTCCTCGAGACGTCAGAGAGGAGGCGGAGAAATATGCCAAGGTGAGACACGACACCTGCTGACATCATCATGACATCATCAGCTGTGGGTCAGCTGACCGTGGTGTGTTTGTGTGTTTCAGGACTCTCTGGAGGAGGAGGACGACTCGGATGAAGATAATATGTAACACACATGTACGTGTTTCGGTCACCTTCACATTCTTTTGTACATTTTCCACCTGAGCTCATGTTGTTCTGTTCTTTCTGCTTCAAAATAAAAAAAAAAACACATTAGAGAAAAACTTTGAGTTTGAGTCAGTTGATGACATATGGAACTCTGACACACCTGAACGCATCACGGACGAAGTTTAACGGAGTCTGTGAAACTCAGTTCAACCAGGATTTCAAATATTTTTTTCATCCTTTAAAAAAAACACCTAAACCAATATGAGTTTTTTTTCTCACAAAAGTATCATTTAGAGAAAAAACTTTCCAACACTAAAGTTGTAAATTTATAGGAAAAAACTCAACACACCTCAACTCACCCGACTTCAAGTTTTTCTGAGGTTTGTGTGATTTTAATCTCAGAATTTCTGAGATTTTTCATAAAGTCATAGTTTTAAAATCTGTCTGTTTTTCTCAAGTTTGTGATTTGAATCTCTTGTACATTTGAGTTTTATTTTTGTCTTTATAATCCCAGAATATGTTGAAGTTGTTTTCTTGTAAATCTTTAAGAAAAGCTTCCATGAATCAGACATTTTAGGACATTAAACAAAGATGCTCTGATTGAAAAAGAAAATGAATTTTTAAGGACGTGAAGAAAACAAAACAGTCAGTGGTTTGAGCAGGACTTGATGATCAGAGACTTTAACTCTGATGTTACAGCACTTTTATTGATGACATTTATACTGTCTGTCTTTTACTGTGAAACATAAAAACTCAGCCGATTCACAATAAAAGTGACAACTAATAAAGGAGTTCAGTTTGTGAAGAAGCTGAATTCTCCACACACTAAGTGAAGTATAAATGTTAGTTTTCGTATGGATTCCATATTGATGCAGTTTGTGGACTCTCATCTGTCTCTGAACAGTCAGTTCTCAGGTCAAAGGTCACTGTGGAGCAGACATAAACCCACCTCAGTTCAATAAACGCATGACAATCAGGTTTTATTACTGAACGTTTGACAAATCAGCTTTAAGTCAGAGTGTGTTTTCAAAATGACAAACCAAGTCAAGCTGGCTTTATTTACACAGAATCAACACAAAATCCAACATCCTCTGTCCTTCAACCACAAACCAGTTCACAACAGACTTTAACCACAGAACAGGAAAAGAGCGATGTGTGAAATGAACCATGTTCTACCATTTATGTTGAACTGATAAAACCATACATTTGATGAGAAATTCATTTGATAAATCAGTGTTTTTGAACATTCACACCTTAAATACTTCAGAAAGTAGATAAAATCCATACATTTATGCAGAGTTAACAGGCTTTTCTTCTCATCAGTCAAACAGACTAATTATTAACATTTTGTGAATCTCTGGGGAAAAAAGCTTTAAAGCTCCATCTCGATAAATTCTACTGAAAACATCCTGATAATTTCAGTTGGTTTATAATTTTATGACTTATTACTGTGTTTTGTTTTGTTAATAATATTGTCGATCAGTAGATACATTTCGACTCTAAACTGTCTGAATTCTTTGTGTTAGTGGAACTGATCCCAGAACAGATCTATTTAATGTTCAGATCAGAACATCCTGTTCATGTTTAAACCGCACCGTCCATATAGGGAAACTGACAGACCATATATGGCAGCCCGCCACTCTCTTCCTGTGACGTCGAGCCCATAAGCCCCGCCCACTCGGCGCCACAGACTCCGGCGTCTCTTCAGGTTCAGTTTAAATGTCAGTTTCCTCTGACGGTGTTGATTCGGTTGGTCGGTGTTCAAACCGTGTTCACGTGGAGCTGGACTTCACTTCTCTGCCACATGCGTGTCTTGTGTGTGAGAGCTGTTTGACACCTTAAAAACTTGACAAACCAGACTTTACATCTTTAAACAGACTCAAAACGGCATATTTTCACATCGGCAAACATGTCATTTAAACAGCTGAGTGTTTCTTCATGTAAATTAAACTTAACCGAACTGTTGAGCTCTGCCTGGTTATTTTACTCAAGTAGTCGTTTTTTAATTAAACCTGTGTGTATCTGTGGTGTAGTTTACAGCTTGTGTAAATTCAGACCCCACACGTCAGATTCAGGTCAGTTGTTTCCAGTTTTATCTTTAAATAATCGGTCTCTCACTCGCTTTCGTTGATAAACACTAAAAAAATTAAAATGGAGGAGTTTTGAACGGAGTCTGGTCTGTGGCGCTTCTGCACGTACCGGGGCGGGGCTACGTCTGCGAAGATACGCACGAGGAAGTCCGCTCAGCCAATGGCAACGCGCCGCTGAAGGGAACAAAACGCGCGAGGCCAATTGCGATCTCGAGTGGCGGGCTTTTCCTCTGACGTCATGGTTTTCAGTCAACATAAATAAGATGAATATAAATGAAAATAATATAAAATGAAACCAAAACACAATAAAATAAATACATAAAAAATTAAATAATAACAGCAATAACGAAATAAACCATAAATGCACATAAATAAATTAAAGACTGAAAGTGCAAATAATACATAAGTATAAAAAACGCACTACAATAAAACAAACCAGGGTTTAACATAAACTTAAAAAATAACGGAAAGAATAAAATGAAGCATATTCCTACAGTTTTATCAGCTTTTCTGTTTAAGATTAATTTATTTATTTATCTTTACGTTTCTATTATAGAAACATGAATAAGTGGTGATAATTTATTCAGATACCCTGAAATGTACTTTCTCTTTATATTGTATGTATTGTTATCTTTGTTTATCATGCTTTCATTCTTTTTATTTTTCATTTTATTTACTATCACTATCAGTATTATTTTAATTATTCTATTTTTTAATTTTGTTTCTGATGTTTCTTTTCTTATTTTTATACCATTATTAATATTATTATTGTGTTCATTATTATTTGTATTATTATTTCCATGTTTTATTTCTGATATCGTCCCTGATTGGACGATCTCACATCAGATGGCGTCATTTCCCTCGTGGCGCCGCGTTCGTATCGACCAATCGCTGTACTGAAAGAGGTATGTCCTATTAAAATGTAGAAACGGCTCCACCAATGACATTTCCCCGCTGCGACCACCGCTGTCATCGTAGCCAATCGGGTGTCGGGAAACAGAGCTCGGGGCTCAACAGCTTGTTGTTCGTGTATCGCTTTGCGACCTGAGGAGAAGAGGGAAGAAGAAGCAGCTTCTGTCGGTGAATGTGAGTAGAAAATGTCCGAATTCTGCATGAATCACAAACTAACTTCACCCGGGTCCGGACCGACGGGGCGGGGGCCACATGAACAGGGCTGGATGCGGGTGGAGCGGTGGAACGGGCTCCGGTACTGGGGGGTTGTAGCGGATTGAATGGCAGTTGCTTGTTTTTGCGGTGTACAAATGTGAAACAGCTCCGGGCAGCGGCGCCTTTTGTGGGTCTTATTAAATAAATAAATCAGCTTCACTCCGGTCCGTCCGTTTAACGTCTGGTTCTGGTTCTGTACCGGCTCTGAGAGGAACCAGGTTCAGCCCAGAGGTTACGGACGGTCGGTTTAAATCACCACCTCCTGAACTAGCTGCTTGTTAGTTAGCCAGTTAGCTAAATTTAGCTCGGACCGACCGGAGAGTGAACCCGCTCCGTTTGAAGCGAAAAACAGACGTTCTTTCTGGGCTTTGTTTTAGGATTCTTGAGGGTTTTTTCGTGGCTCCTCGACCCAGCAGCTGTCGGGTCCGGAGGGGGAGGTAAAGTTAGCCGAGCTAGCTGAGCTGACATGGCGAGCTGTGATGGCGACGTGACTCAGAGGAGCGCTCCTCCTTCCCGCTCCACGACCGCCTCATCTGCAGCCCGTTGGTACCGAGTGGCTGCGGATGAGGCTGAACAGCCGTGGCGCCGGGAAGCTCCGTGAAGCCTCCCTAACCGGAGTTGTGGGGCTTGTTTGTGCCACATATGTGAGCTGGTCCGGGCTGGGAGGAGGTGGAGGAGGGAGGGGGAGCTTCGACAGAAGAATGCCTCTGCTAACACCGAGGCTAATGGGTTAGCTTAGCATTATTCTACAGGACAGTTTGACACCGTGTCCTCCGTTAAATCCAACCTCAGCTCAGTCACATTACGACTATTTTTGTTTCTGACAACTTTCATCCTCTACGTTTTAACACAAATATCTGTACTTTATATCTCTTACATTTTCAAAACAGGGTTTAGTTTTAATGCATTTGAGAGGATTATTTTTATTTTGCATCATTGCACACCTACACAACATCAAGGCTGATTTCAAGCTAAATGGATGAAACACAGAAAAGATGATCCCTTGGTGAATCCATTGGAGACACTGGAAACACAACAAGATGAAAATTATGTGAAAGACTCAACAAGAGAACGCAAAGTAAAAGATGAAACAAGACCAACTATGCAACGAGATGAAAACAACATAAAAAACGTAATGAGACAAAAATGACATCAAAGGCAAAACAATGTAACAAGATATAAACAACCTAAAAGGCACAACAGGACCAATAAGATGTACAAGATGAAAGCAATACAACAAGATGAGAACGACGGAGAAGACACGACATAAACAATGTAACAAGATGAACACAAGAAAAACGTACAATGCAACGAAAGCAACACATAGTTAATGTTATCACTCTCTTAGTGTTATTTTACAGGACAGTTTGACACCGTGTCCTCTGTTAAATCTAACCAGGGTCTCCTCTGTTTGTTGTCTTTCAGTGATCCAGAATCTTTTCGAGCTGGACTCCCTCAAATAACCGCAGAGATGAAGGTGAGTTTCTGACCTGCTGGTTAAACTGGGCTCTGATGGACCTGCTGTGTTTCTAGTCAGGACCCAGTTTAACTCTGACCACAGGACACGTTAACACCGATATTAAAGGGATTATGAGCGGTGGCACATGTTGATCACTACAGCAGACTAGAAGAACTGACTCTTCACTGTAGTAGAAGTGACAAAGTTCAGTCTCTGAAATGTCCTCAACGTATAAAAGTCTGAAGTCTTTGAAGGACATTTCTATTGATCTGAACCTCACGTCATTGTTAAACCATTCTAACGGAGGAGCCTCAGACTTTTACAAGTAGGTGTGAGTTCAAGAAAATCTGGATCCAGAACAGAACACGTAGAACTCAAATTAATAACTTTTACTGTTGTAATATCGTTACATATTGACACCAGACTCCTGACAAAAACAGGAGGTTTATCCCATAAAACCGCTGCCTCCGTGTGTCAGACTGTTTGTCATTTTAGATCTGAACTAACGTGACTCAACACTAACACAAAGAGATGGAGGTAAAACTCCTGTTTGTGTCAAAGGAGTCTGGTGTCGTTGAAAAGAGAGAAATAACAGTTTCAGTTCTTCCACAAAGAGCTGTTTGATGGCAAAGCTCTGGAAATAGTCTAAACTTAAATCTATACTTAAACTAGGGCTCTGCACTATGAAGAAAAAATATATCTCGATAGAGTTTGGATTGTCTCCAAAACCACATAGAATGTCACAAAACATTATTTCTCACCTGTTTATCCAACTAAAGCATGAATTACATGACACATGAATAGGAATAGGAATATATCCTCATAAATAATTCACAGACCTACAGTTTTCAGTAACGTTTCAACAGCTAGGCTAGTGAGGAAAACCTTCAGCAAATGAAATGAAATTTAAACAAAAATGGCCAAACTTCTGAAAATGTATATGAAAGTAAAATGAAGATGTGTGAACAGAGGAGACGTGTTGAGCCACAAAACACAACTTGAAACCAGTTAATTCAGGGTTTCATTAACTCAGTATTAGACACAACTGTGTAAATGGACTGTGTTGCTGCAGCCAGTCTCAGACACTTCACTCACTTCACTCTGTGTTTTGACTCTTTCATCATCATCATCTGTGTTGTTTCTACAGTGAAGATGTTGCTATGGAGATGATCTGAACTCATGTCATGACTTCACAGCAAAACATGCTAGACAGACACCTGGAGGTTAAAGCTGATAAATGAATACGAGTTCTGAAGAATTGCTATAAGCAGACTCAAAGAAAGTCACTAGCATAGCAACATTAATGCTACATACTATGATGCAGTGCGGTCTGTAAAATATACAAGCTGAACCATTGGAGAGAAACTGTGACGGCTGCATCCATTGGTTTATACCAGACATAGACCAGGTAAAGCAGAATAAAAACCCAAATGAACAGAACTGTTTTATCTGCAACAAGATGAGGGTGTTCCATCAGGAGATAAAAACGAAAACATTTCAGCTAAAACATTGTCGACAGTGCTGTTTTCCAGACGCTGGATAAGATGAACTACATGTCATTAGAAAGATAATGAGCTAAATGGTGCTTGTAGACACTTCAACAGGAAACTTTACACATTTTTATTGAACATGGCAGATATGATGTGACTTCGGTACAAAATTAAAAACCACCACAGCACTAGTTCTACATTAAACTCACAGCAGATGAAGAATGAAACGCAACGAGATGATGTCATTAAAAAACACCAGTCAAACTGTTGAAAACTATGTGGAAATACAAATATCAAATATGTAATTTCTGTTAGTTTCACCAACTGTTTTTAAACAGGTGAATGGAAATGATTTTCACCATTATGTAAAATAATCACAATGAGGTTATGTAATAACTGTGACATGCTGTGATTGGCTGAGTTTTTTATAAGGAGTCTGAGAGTTCAGTGATTGTGAACGTGGAAAATATTGAAGATGCTGCTGAACCAGATGAACTGTTGACGCATAAAACTGATCAGAACTCAGCTTTTATCAACGCTTCATGATGACGGAATATAAATGAAACGACTGTAGAGAGACGTTTGAACCAAACAGACTAGATATTATCAGTAGTAACTCCAGTTCTATGAGTACAAAACCACAGTGAATGAAAACACTGTTTATGATGAATAGAGACAAACTACCTGTTTCAGCAGAATGTGGCTCTGATACTGATTGAGAGTTAATATTAGGCTTCAACTGGAATGACTCACTTTGAGGGTGTTAATTGTTAAAAAAAACCCATACATTTCACCTGGGTTAGAGTTAGATCCAGGTCAGTCAGTCAGTCATGTCAGTCAGTCAGTCATTATCTGTAACCGCTTAATCCCCCTATGGAGGGTCGCGGGGGGGCTGGAGCCGATCCCAGCCGACAAGATCCAGGTCTATTTAGTTATTTATTGCAGTTAGTACTATTTTACTGTTATTTATTACTTAGATGTTCAGTTCAACAATTTCAAATGAAGTCAAAAATAGTTCCAACATTGTTGAGTTTTGGCAGTGATATCGGTCAATTGATCATCTGTCGGCTTTTTCCTCTTTGAAACTATTGTTATTATAATAGCAGTCTTTAGAAATCCACCTGTAATCGTGGTGATAATAAGCAGAACATGACCTTGTCCTGTTTCTGCATGAGTTTGGCGATCTGCCGATCTGATGCAGGCGCCCAGCGATCTGTCGCTAGTGACGTGCCGAACTGATGTAGGCGCCCGGTGCTCTGTCACTGGCACCCAGCGGTCTGCCGATCTGATGCAGGGCCGGGCGACAGATCGCTGGAGTCTGGCAATCTGTCGCTGAACAATGTGGCCGAAAATCTTCTATTACTGTGAAGGCCATTTTTAGAGCTGCACAATTAATCAAATCCTAATCACAGGGTCATCCTGTGCCGTTTTCTAATCTCCAAACACTGCAGTTTAATGATGATATTTTCGATTCTGAGCAGAAAAATGTTCTGTAGAAAACATGAAAGTCATGTACATTTTAAGGTTCAGCAGTTTTTATACTAGTTTGTAGGTTTAAGTTGAAAAAAAATGCACATTTAAAAATGATCAGAAATCTCTCAGTAACCCTAACCCTGGAAAACACATAAGGAAACACATAAGGACTTGTCAACCAAACAGTGTAGTTCCAGTAAATTTATATCACAGTAACAGAATGTATCAAGATACTGTAATTATTTTGTAAATAACTGTACTTCATCTGAACTTCATTCAGACTTTTCTGTTCAGATGATCTCATCGTGTATCGTCTCCATCAATGTGGCCAATTTGAACCTGATGAAAGAAATGAGCTGAAAAACGTAGACACTGCAGGAAAAAAGTAATGGCAAACCTGATCATGGTGCAGCTTCAGTCTGGTCCAGTCAGATCTATCTCATCAGGCTGAACACGGTGCTGCTTCACTCCTGCTTCTTCTTAGTATTTACTGTTTATTGTCAGTTGTCAAACCAGCTTAGAGGTGCATTACCGCCACCTAGTGGACTGGAGTCACTCCATTCTCCGTCATGGGCTTTGGTCTCATTTCTTTCTTCTGCTGAGTGTAAGTGCAACACCTAGTGGTAAAATCCGGTAGTCTGGTCTGGTGTTTAGCTTCACATCAAAACGGTTTGAAAAATTTTACACCAGCCCAGGAGGACCAGAAGACACGGGCCGTAGACCCGGAGGACCAGAAGACACGGGCCGTAGACCCGGAGGACCAGAAGACACGGGCCCTAGACCCGGAGGACCAGAAGACACGGGCCCTAGACCCGGAGGACCAGAAGACACAGGCCCTAGACCCGGAGGACCAGAAGACACGGGCCCTAGACCCGGAGGACCAGAAGACACGGGCCCTAGACCTGGAGGAACAGAGGATTCTGGATCAGACAGATGAGAGACAGACTTCAAATGACGCTCCAGGTGATGTTGAAGCCATTACTATTTCTGTCCAACGTCCTGGTGCAAATATGTTAAAATCTCTTATTGAACAACTGCCACAGACTCTCGTTGCTGCCGGTGTCAATAGTTTTAATGTCCACATATTTTGTGTGTAAAGGCCTTAAATCTACTCTTCAGCTCCTCCTCTGTGCTGCAGTGCATGCTGGGACTCCTCACCTGTTATTCACCTGTCTGTATGTGTGTGTTTTTTTTTTTTCAGGCAGCAGACGAGCCTGCCTATCTGACGGTGGGGACGGATGTCAGCGCCAAATACAGAGGAGCCTTCTGTGAGGCCAAGATTAAGACCGTCAAGCGCATGGTCAAAGTCAAGGTGAGACTCACCTGGAACCTGTCACATGACCACAACACTAGCACAGCTGTGTTTGTAGAAATAATGTAGAAGAGACTTTTATTGGCATCAAACACTGGAACGTGTGGATTAGAATACACAAGTGAAACAAAAACTGCTCATATTTGACATAAATAATTACAGATAAATGACTGATATCGACAGGAACCAATAGAAGTGAAGCTCAGAGATAAGGGTCTCAAACAATGGAAAATGACATAGTAGAAATAGTGATGAAATATGACGTGTGTTTTTATGAAGCCGAATGAAGACTTCATCACTTTTTATGAGAAATAACTCATATAAGTGTTATGTAGGAACTGTGCTGTGTGTGTTCACTTCTCAATGTGTTTCCTGTTTCTACAGGTGACTCTGAAGGGAGAGAGTACGTCTCAGGTGGTTCAGGACGACCAGGTCAAAGGTCCTCTGAGGGTAAGAAGATCAGTAGTAATAATAATAAAACTACCGTTTAAACACATGAAACAACAGGAAACTCTGAAAACATAGGACACCAAACAGATGAAGTTAAGAAAGAAAAAAAAAAAAGATGCAAAAATGCACAACAGAATATATAATCAATATCAGCTATTAAGAAAATTAAAGCAGTAAAAAATTATAATATATATATAAAAATGATGAACAAAGTATGGAACAGAGAAGCAGAGCTAGTTTTACTGTAAGTGGACCCTTTGATGATGGTTTACACTGATCTATGATCCAGTTCTGTCCTGTTTGTTCTGGTGAATCGTTATGTCCATCAGTCTGTCTCATTGTCACAAATGTCTTGACAGAATTTCTTCAGATTTGTCACAAACTTGGACTGAAAGATGAACTGATGAGATAAAAATGGCAAAAGGTTACTGGGACTTCACAGTCCGGGGTCTGAACTGTTTCGGTGGAAAAGGGTCTGAATTTATGGATTTGAGAGAACCTCTTCCAAACAGACCATCTCTCTCTGACAATGATGTTAAACAGGTTTATAACTCCACGCGAGCCTCTTTTCTACTGTTTCTACTCCGCGTTTACACTCGGATGTAATAAAACAGCTGCACAATAAATCACGTCTGTGCAGTTACAAAAATGCAATTTAATTAAATAAAAATGTGTGGCTGTTCTGCTTATTATCTACACCTATAATAAAGAAATGACCCGTCAGCCTCTGTTGAGGAGGTGTGTTCACATGACTACCAGGTGAAATGGACACAAACATTAAACACAACCTCAGTCTGGTGATAAACGGATATCAGGGTGTCCTCAGACGGAGTATGATTCTCTTCTGCATTACATTTAAATGTCCTTTAAACGTCCTTCTCTGTGGAACAATCTATATGATCCTTATTCACAAAACATTTAAAAACACCTTGAATCAGGACAGATGGACAGACCTTCAACAGATGTGAAGAAACATCTAAGAATTTTTAGTGTATCATAAATTTAATTTAAGACACTGTTTGGGCTTTTTCAAGCCTTTGTTACAGTCACAGTTATAGTGAGAGAGAGAGGGGATGACATGCAGCAGATGATCTGAGTTGGAATCAGACCTGGGTCGCTGTGATATGGTCTGGATTCTGGTACCTGCTCTACCTGCTCTGATGAATCTTAATTCTTGTCTTTGACTTGTGTCGTGTGCTGAGATTCATTAGGTTTTATCATCACAGTCGAACATGTTTTACACATGTTTATTACATCCATGTCCCACAGTGTGGCTGCAATAAACTGATAAGACTATAAATCTGACCGTCAGACACTTGAATCATGTCTGTCTCTGTCTGTCATCCAGGTGGGCTCCACAGTGGAGGTCCGTACAGGTGAAGGTGTGTCGAGTGAAGCTGTCATTAGTAAACTGACAGACGCCAGCCTCTACACTGTGGGTAAGTCTGATTGTTGCTCTCTGACCTCTGTGTGAGAGGATGATGAAGCTGAGAAAAGGTTTTGATCAATCAGCTGATGAATTCATGTGATGTCACATGTTCTCTCGGCTGTTTAACCAATCACACGTCCCATTTGGCGTCATTTCATATTGATAATGTGATCTGAACTGATGTTTACTATGAAATATACTTAAAAACTGTACAGCAGTAAACATATTATCAGCTCAGTGTATGTGATGATGACATCACCAACTGACGATATTTCATTACAAAATGACAAATTAAATAAACCAGATATTTTTCATGTCGTAAAAAAGGCAGTTTGAGCTCAGTTTATCCCCAGTTTGAGCTCAGTTTAACCTCAGTTTGAGCTCAGTTTAACCTCAGTTTGAGCTCAGTTTGACCTGAGTTCAGCTCCATGTGATGACATCCTGGTAAAGGTGTGTTTATGTGTTTGTGTTTTGTGTTTAACGGTGTGTTTGTGTTCCAGTGTTTGATGATGGTGATGAGAAAACGCTGCGTCGAACGTCTCTGTGTCTGAAAGGAGAGAGACACTTTGCAGAGAGTGAGGTGAGTCAAACAAACAACTTTACTTTATCTATTTATTCATAATGTACTTACGATTTGATAGAGACAGAAGTGAATCTGAAAACATCTGTCCATTGTTTATAATGAATTGTAAAGTTCAACATCTGAAAGTAAAAACAGCGAATCCAGCAGAATATCTTGAAGCTAAAAAAGTCCAGCAGGTTTCAAACAGGTCCCTGTTTAAAAACTAGACCTGAGTGCAGGTTTGTTACTGAATTAACCAGGATTTGGTCTCTGTCTGTAAAGTAGCAGCAGATTTCAGAAGATCAGGTTCAGAGTTCAGATCTTAAACACTAGAGATGTTTTACAGAATGAACCTTTATATGAAACTGCTCCGTATTTACTTCCATCATTTGAAACCAATATTTAGATGCATTTGAAGTTTGCAAAACGTCCTCCAGGCCTGAAGACCCCTAAATCTGGACCAGATGGTCAGACTATGACTAATGGAAAAATATCATTGAATTTAGAAACAGCAGGACACAGTCAGATGTCAATGGAAACAGAAACTGTTTGTGTCTGTGAAACTGTGAAACTTTGTGTATGACCTGATAAAACAAAGGTTAAAATAAAAATACATTAATTGTGATCATCTTAAAACAGCTCAGTTCAGCCTGAGTGGTTTCACAGATCTGTTTAACATGGTTTTAAAAGTAACTGAGTCTAAAATGATCTAAACTCTAACATTAAAGGTTTCTTTTAATAGAAACCTGGAGTGTTTCATGTCAAACAGGAGGCTGATATTTTTCTGAGGTTTGTTATTTTTCTGATCTCGTCTCAGTCTGACTCTTTATTAAACTCTTCCTGTCTCTGTCTCAGACTCTGGACCAGCTGCCGCTCACAAACCCGGAACATTTTGGAACGCCGGTCATCGGAAAAAAGTCGAACCGAGGAGGACGACGGTCATCTCAGGCTGTGTGAGTTGACCTGAATCCGACACCACAGGAGAAAGGATCAGAGTTAAACATTAAAAATAAGATAAAACACATCATTAGAGCTGAGTTTAACACACATCAATACAAACAGATTTAAAAACAGCAGTCAAACACAGACTCCTGCATGTGTTCAGGAAAGTAGAAATAAAATGAGCCATGTGTGGATTCAGTAAAGACACATTAAACACTGTGCGACAGACCTGAACACATGAAACATTAGTGACCGTTGAAGTCGAATCGAGGGTCGAAGGTCAGAGGGTGTTTTTACTACTGAGTGTAAAACTCCATGAGCTGGATTTGTGATATTGAGGTACATAAATAAATTGAGTTTCCTTCTGATTCCTTTCAGGGCTGATGAGGAGAACGAATCCTCCTCCAGTGAGGATGAGGAGGAGGACAGACGAAGACTGAATGACGAGCTGCTGGGGAAAGTCTGCAGCACCGAGAGCAACGACGAGTCCAGCAGCAGCTACATGGCTCTGGTAGACACACTAACATACATATACAAACATACAGTCCTACCTGTCCACTGGGTTTCTGAAGGATTTTAAATGGTGTTGAATTCTAAGCCTTAAAATGTGTTAAATCTGATTCTGACAGGTCAGCATTATGGAGTTTATGTTCCTTGTATTAGGAGGCAGGTTGTAGTTCAGAACAAAGATTCACAATGAGATCAATGAACGTAAAGGTTTCTTTGTGGACTGATTGGTCTCAGCTCGACTCAAACTGACCGACGGCGTCGCCTCAGACTCACTTTGTCAAATCTCAGAGGCTGGTTTTACAATGTAGTGTTATAGTGTGTTTCGATCAACTCGACACTGTGTTGTATAAGAAATTACCGTATGTGTTAGAGTATGTGTAATATATCCAACCATCTACGTGTGTTTTGAACCGACCACAGTTTAACAGAAGAGAATGGGATTTTGCTTTTAATTTAATGAGAATTTTGGCATTTAAGTGACTTGACCTCGAAAGGAATTGATTTTATGAGTTTGAATATGAGGAAATTAAACAAGGGCCAGGATGCAGGTATAAGGTATAAAGTTATACTTGACATTTTGCTTAAACTGTTTCAGTTATTAAACCTCCATTTCTGCCTCTACCGTAACTTCTCCAATAGACACACAGCAACCTTTTAACCGGGACTGCAGTGAAAATCCAGAACAATCCCGTCCCTGCTTTATGACAACAGTGAACCAATCTTCTGATCGCTGCTTCCAGCAGCATAATGCACCATGTCACAAAGCTCACGTCATCTCAAACTGGTTTCTTGAACATAACAATGAGTTCACTGGGCTCAAATGTCCTCCACAGTCTCTACAGCTCAATCCAATAGAGAACCTTTGGGATGTGATGGAATGGGACATTCACATCATGGATGTGCAGCGACAAATCTGCTTATTAGAGTATAAACTCCTCTAAACCACACAACTGCTCCAGGAATAGACAGAGAAATTCTAGACCCTGTCATGTTTTATGTTTTTGCCATTTCAATAAATGCAGCTGCAGTAAATAACTCACTATCTTCATCCTCAGCTGTAGAAAAAAGCCATCAGTTAGAACAGAAGTAGTGAGTCGTTACTATGGAAACCATACACCATCTGGTTGCATGGGTCTGAACAGGTCGGTTTTCAGGAGCTTTGCAAGTTGTATCTTGGCTTGTTGTGAGTCTTTGTTCTGAACTGGGCTTTAGACTTGTAAAGAATCACATTTGTAGCTCCTCTTGAATGCACCGCAAGCTACTGTCAGTCAATTGTATCACATACACTGCTGTGATTGGACAGTTGCTGGTCAGGTGTAAGTGTGTGTGAACAGGACGTGATGGATCCACCATAACATTAAAGCATGCAGGGGAAAAATTAAGTAATTCCGGGACCGTGGATTCCTTTCATTTACTGTGATATGATTTTCTACCATAGATGTGAAATACAGGGCTCCCACAGTCATGGAAAACCCGGAAAAGTCATGGAATTTAAATTTTTATGAATGTAAACTCCTCACCTTTTAGGAAACAAAATGTCTTTAATTGTGAAATCCAGATGCATACATTCATGGTGGGTTTAATGTGAAATAAATTACTTCTACTTTTTAGTAAAATGAATCACTTCTAGTCTGCAGTCTGGTACACCTGTAAAACCACATTTGAAAACTGATATTTTAAACATTTTCTTAACAGGGCTGTAATGAAATTCACAAGAGACCAAACCTGTCAGATTTAGACACTAAAGAGAAAAGGAGTTGACCCCAGGGTTTCCACATGTTTGTGGAGGTTTAGGTGCTTTGTGTTGTCACTATTTGACTAAAACACTGCATTTCTATTTACATTCTATTAAAAATATCTTATTAGATGAATAATTTTTGAAGTGAAAATGAAAATTACTGACAGAGACTGAAAGAGGTGCTGTTTAATTTTCATACAATTATAAACTAAAGTTCACTTTTGTTCATGAATTTAAACGTTGTGAATTATGGAAAATATGTCATCGGTCTTTGAAAGGTCACGGATACGTTTTGAAATTAGTTGAATTGATACATGTCTACAAAATGTTGACTTTCTCTTATTAAACCTGTGTCTTCTCCAGGTCGTGTCTCCCAGCTGTAACGACGAGCTGGTGGTGAAGAAGGACCAATGTCTGGTCCGGTCCTTTGGAGATGGAAAGTTGTGAGTTCAGTTCTTTTATTTGTATCGATATATTAATGATCAGTGATCAGAGTCTCACCTGCCTGTCCCTCTGTCTTTAGTTACACGGTGGCTCGGAGACACGTCCACGCCGTGAACTCTGTCAGCATCTCAAAGTCGGAGTTCGCCAACAGGAAAGGTGAGACAATGTCTCCCATGGTGCCCTGGGGCCCTGACTCCTCCTCCTCTCAGCTCTGACTGCAGTTGTTCTTCTGTCCTTTAGGGTTTGAAGGGGCTCAGGTTTTCCTCAGGACCAGAGAGGTTCCTGATCTGTGGAAGATGGACATGAGTCAGATCCTGGACTCATCCTCCAGTGACGAAGACGACGAAGATGACAAGGACAGCGAGGAGGAGGAGGAGGACGATGAAGACGACAAGAAGAAGAAGAAACACATCAAGGAGGAGGTGGGTCACATGACCACAAACCTGAACAACCCACCTGTTTACCTGGATCTACCTGGGGATGGATCAGTTTTTATTGATGTCACTGATCTTAGGTCTGATTCTTGGTCCATTCATGATCAAAGTAAAGCAACACAGGTTTACAATGTCAACACAACTGGTTTATTATCTCTGAGTTTAACAAACCTAATAGTTGTATTTTCTGTTATAACATAATTGTATTTCACTCATTTTTGTCACCAGACAAAATCACAGAACAGAAACTACTGTAATACACAGTCAGACCAAGGGATCAAGTGCCCATCCCTCAGAATGTTTTTCTCTTTTCTTGGCCTGTGTGTCATCTCATCAGAGTTGTAAACACTGACTCTCACTTTAACATGAGCTGGGGGCAG
Organism: Coranthus polyacanthus; assembly: GCA_037367275.1. NCBI lineage: Eukaryota > Metazoa > Chordata > Actinopteri > Kurtiformes > Apogonidae > Coranthus > Coranthus polyacanthus. Next base: position 17,777,871 of record JAPQRN010000016.1, on the reverse strand, counting down.
GGCCTGGTGAAATAGGTGTAGTGAGTTTATAGGGTCACCTGTCTCTGGTCACAAAAACATGTCAACGTCGAGGAAACGATGAGTTAACACGCATTTGGTTCCAAGTTCTCAACTGGATCAGGTTCTAGATTCCATCCATGTATTTACCGGTCTCTCTGTTTACCTGTCTCCCTGTGTGCAGCCGGAGGAGGAGTCGGACCCAGAGGAGAGGGACCACTTCCTACAACAGCTCTATAAGTTCATGGAGGACAGAGGTGAGGACACTTAAACACATCTGAATATGTACAGGTTTGATGACTATTATGGTTACCGTGGTAACACTGTTTGTCCACCAGGGACTCCCATCAACAAACCTCCTGTTCTGGGTTACAAAGACCTGAACCTCTTCAAGCTCTTCAGGCTGGTTTATCACCAGGGAGGCTGCCACAAGGTCAGGACTCGTTACCTCGTTACCTGTTACCTGTCTGTCTGGGCTCTAATATTCAACTAATCAGGTCTGTTTGATCTGACCAATAGATCACATGTGAATCTTTTGAGGTAGAATCACAATCCATGATCCATCCTTGTTTTCACACCTGAAACCTCATTTTTGTTCTTCTTTTGTTTTGGAGATGGTAGTCTTGCATAACTTCCTGTGATTGGCTCTAAAGTTTGAACCATCAAAAAAGTGTTCTCATACTGTACATGAACCAAACCATGGTTCAGTTTGATCTGGACCAGGATCGCCTCTTTAGGTCGGACCAAAGACGAGTTGTTTGATCTGCATCGTGGTCCATGGACGATTGCACATCTGAATATTTGGTTCAAATCAAACTGTCTGGACCAAATGAGATTGATTAAACTCTGTCTAAATATTCAATAATATCTGGGTAAATGATGCAAAGGTAGAAGAAACAATGATCAGACTGTTATTGAAGTAAACAGTGTTTAGTTGTGTGTTCAGATGTCAGTTCCCAGTTCTCCAGTCAGCCCTGGACAGTCGGGAGGTTGAGTCTGATTCTGAACAGGACAGTGAAGGACACGTTCAGCTGCACATGGCTCTGGTTCTAATCAGCTGTGTCCTTTATTTGTCAGATCGAGTCTGGGACTGTGTGGAAGCAGGTCTACATGGACCTGGGAATCCCCGTCCTGAACTCTGCAGCGTCCTACAACGTCAAGACAGCCTACAGGAAGTAAGGACTGTTGTACCTGTAATACACATGTAATGTGATGCTCCAGAACATGCTAACTGACCCAGTGTTGTGTTCAGGTACCTGTATGGCTTCGAGGAGTACTGCCGCTCCGCCTCCATCACTTTCAGAACCATCCACCACAACAACCCCCGTCCACCGACCACACCGGCCAATCCAAAGGCACCGGGAGCGGAGCCACAAGAGACCCCCACGCCTCCAATGAAGCCTGTTGATGTCAAGAGAGAGGAGGTGGAGTCAGGGAGTGAGAGCGAGAAGGAGGAGGTGAAGGAGCAGCAGTCGTCACCGAGAGTAAGAAACATTTATACGCAAAACACAAACTGTAACAAACAAACTGCAACAAAATAACTCACTGTGAAGGAGCAGCAGTTGTCACCGAGGGTGAGACACTAAAAATACTGCGACACAATAACAGCTGAAAAATGAATACAGGTTAACAAAATGAACCTGATATGAAACATAAACATGAAAATTTGTCTGTGACAATCTTTAATCTCACATGTTGAATTGTCTCCTCAGGGGAGGAGGAGGTGTGGAGTCAGTCAGGTGAAGGTGGACAGAGACTCTCTGTCCAGACCAGATAAGAGAGGAGGAGACAGAGGAGATGCTGAGGAGCAGAGGGACATGAGGAGACGCAGTAACAGACGACTGGACGACTCAGAAAGAGGCTCTGAGGAAGAGGACGATGATGACGACGATGAAGAGGAGGACGAGGTCGACAGGAGGAGAGGAGACAGGTAGAAAAATTAATGAATCTGATTTGTGTTATTACATTTTACTGGATTATCCTGTGAAATATATGTAATCAGCATTGATGCTTTTCCAGCTTTTTGCCCTGAACTGCAAGCAGACTAGGCCTGAGACAGAACTCACTGATGTCTATGTATTTCTGTATTTATTATATGTATATATGTATATCATATGTACATGATAGGAGTGATGAGGATGAGGACGGTGACTCTGTCACGGGGACGAAGGTCCGTGTGAAGTATGGCAGAGGAAAGACTCAGAAGATCTATGAGGCCCACATTAAGAAGACTGATGTGGACAATGGAGAGCAGTTCTACCTGGTGCACTACTACGGCTGGAACGTCAGGTAACTCTCAATCAATCAATCACCCATGAATCTGGCCGTGGGGGTGGAGTCTGACCAGTCAGGTGTTTCTCCACAGGTACGATGAGTGGGTGAAGGCTGACCGGATCATCTGGCCTGTGGACAAAGGGACAAAGAAGAGGCAGAGGAAGAAGGTCAAGGTGATACAGGAGATGAATTCACTCATGATGTGGCAGTTTCTTAATGTAACAAAAAAGTGGAAGGGAAAGTTTGAAGTTTTGTCTTTTTTTGCATAAGTCTGACCTAAAACATGAGCAGATGTTTGACCCATGTTTCTGTCTCCACAGATGAACAAAGATAAAGAGGATGCAGATAAAGAAGAGGAGAAGGCAGGTTCCGGTTCGGCCTCGGCAGCAAAGCCTCTGGGAGCGAGGAGGGGCCGTCCTCAGATCAGGACCACACCCACCAGCTCAACCACACGCAGCGTCTCCAAAACACCCAGCACTGAGGGGCGGAGCAATGGGAAGACTGGCAGGACGGAGATAATGTCCAACATGGCCAACGGAGACAGTAAGATTCACTGGTCGTGCTCAGAAACATGTACCTCTGAACTGTTAGTGAGGTGATACTGACAATAAATAAAGCATATATTATGAGATATTCTTCTATCAGCACTTTGTCCTGCCTCAAGTAAACATTTGCACAAAAATCAACTAACTCTGTTGTGAGTCTGTGATTCTCAGTAGGTCTGGAAGATACGGCAAAAAATCTGATCACAATAGTTTTTTCAATATTATCACGATATAATGTCATAAATATGTCATATCTGTAGAGTATCCCATCTAATCTAATTTTCATCACCAAAAGACAAAACTCTCTGTCACTCCAGTGAGATACTTCCATTGCTGCTGCCATGTTTGTACTGTATTTCTGTTTCGTCATTTAGCATCTGTACCGTAATCCACACCTGTCAGAAACTAACATGTAGACATGTAACAGTATCCTGGATACTCTCAGAGAACTCCAGATAGAGTATCCATATTTCTCAAAAACACAATAGGGTCTTATCCAGGTTCCTGAGATCAGGACATGATGTTTACATGTGCAAACACGAACAGAGGATGCTTGAAAAACCCCACAATAACCAGGTTACTGTTATACATGTTAATAAAGTCAGAGTTTTCAGGTGTAACATTTAGCCTGTTTGTTCTGTGTTTAAGGTTGTTATATCCACATTGAGTAAAAATGTTGACAGTTTATCTTCATTAACAATCATTTTATCACAATCCCGTTGTGAGATAATTTTATTACTCAGTCATCAGAGCTCAGCCCTGGATGTATGTAGTCAACAGTCAATTCTGTTGAGTTGACGTCTAATAACAGGCTGTGTCATCACACATGAACATGTGTTTTATATGTGTGGTTTGTCTCCTCAGATACTCCACGTAGGAGAACCAGGAGAACATCTGGGATGTACGACTCGGACAGAGCCTCTAATGGTGAGAACTACCACTCTTTTAGACTTAACAACATTCTGTCATCTACAGATAAACCCATTTAAAGCTTCTTCTTTTTATCAAGAAGGTCCACTGGCTAAACTTTAGAACATTAGTCACCAACTGGCAGACTCCAGTCCAAATCCAGACCGTGATGACTTTTGACATAAGCAAAAAACTACAGGGCTATTCCCTTTATTGTCATTAGACACTTTTTATCAGGCTCAGTGAGGCCAATTCAGTAGAACTATCTGGGTCCTCCAACTATGTGGGTTGCTGCTCACCCATACACATACATATGAAAGACAGCGCTGCCCCCGAGCAAAGTCACAGTGTCCGGACAATTAACTATCAATTAACTTAATTCCGCGTGTACTGTAGGACACCTGTGATACAGTTTGACAGGTAACCCCTATCCCCACTCAAACTCCACACTGTCACTGCCCAGGGGGGCGGGGCTTCACACCAGAAAGGACTGCGCACAGGGCTCCGCCTCCTGTCTCACGGGTGACAGGAAAAAGTTTCATCTTCTCATCAGTTCACCAGGCATGTTGTTATCCCAGTTTATCCTTGTGCATTTTTTGAAAACTATGTTAATATTATTACTCTATTAATGTAATGCACACTGACTGATGAAGAACAAAAGCGCCTGAAGGGTCTCAAATCTCTACATGTGCTTTGTAAATACATTCAATCAGTCAATAAAAATATCCTCCATCCTCAAAGGAAAACTGAAACTGACCTGGACAATCACTTTAAGATGGAAGCATAAACTCCTTAATTTTAAAAAGAAATCATGTCACAAACCATATTCATGTGTTCATGTGTTCATTCACATGCATTTTCTCTACTGATCTTCTGTCTTTAAGATTCCTTTTGTAAAGACACAAAATCATTCATAAATTCAAATGGGCATTTGATTTTTTTTTTTCTTTTAATTTTGTTTTATTTTTTTGTATTTCTTGAGTTTATGAATGATGTATTGGACCTGTTGTGATTTTAGTTGAATACTCCTGATTTACAATATTAACATGAGGAAGGATTTTCATCCAAATGTAGAACTGTAGAATTAAACACGGGAAAATAAGAAGAAAAATATGAACTTACTGTTTTAAACAATATTTGTGTCCATTTGAGTATGGATTTCTGAATTTTACAAGGTGTACTTGAATGCAACATTTCATCTGTCCACAGCCAGATTCAAAACAGTGGAGATTTCAGAGTTTATGAGGGGCCATGAATGCATCATCGTTTCTGCCTGAGGAAACAAAACACACGTCAGAAACATATAAAACACATTTTGACTGTGATGCCAGTGCCTGTTGGAAACGGTTTGGACGATTTATTGGCTTCGATGCTACATTTTCTAAACTATTTGCTGCCAATAGTTATTCTAGTTTAGACTAATATTAACTGACTTTGAGGGGAAAAAGCTCAGAAGTTAAAAACCACTCCCAGTTTTTACAATGAGTTTGATGCCCAATGATTCAGATTTATTCATTTAGGTGTTTATTATTCTGATTTCTAATAGAAAGTTCATTTCAGACTTGCATAATGTTTTCATTGTCATTTTTGGGGGAGGAACAGAAATTATATTGGCTGATTAATTAACTAATTGGCTTTTTCCTGCTCCAGACTATCGTTGGTCATTAGTCTTCAACCTCTACTATAATTTAATAAAGAGTCTAGAAGTAAAGAGGTGAAACTGGTGGGTTTGTTTTTTAGTCCAACATGGTGGAGGTGTAGCTCTGCTGATACACTGATGTTACCATGAACAAACATTAGGTTTCACTTCTTATCAATATACATTATGTGACCGTAGCAAAGAGTAAAGACACAGATTAGAGGAAAAACAGACTGTGGTGGTTTTTGAACCTCTTTCAGTCCAACATGGAGGAAAAGTTACTGTTTCAGTGATCGATGTATTAAGTTCAGTTCTTTGTTCTGTATCTAACCACCTACTGCTCTGTCCTGCAGAGGATTCCGGGAACTCCTCAGAGGACAGTGAATCAGAAGACCTGCCTGACAAAAAGCCATCACCATGGAGAGAGAGGACAGCAGACCCGCCCCCTCAGGAAGAGGAAGAGGAGGAGGAAGAAGAGGAAGAGGAAGAGGAAGAAGAGGAAGAAGAAGAAGAAGAAGAAGAGGAAGATGAGGTGAAGGAGGAGGAGAAACAGAGCGACACGACTTCACCTGTAAACACTGTCTCCACGGCAACAACAGGACAACCTCCTGCTGCCACCGCACTGTCATGTCCCAGCATGCCTCAGGAGAAAGCTGACAGAGTCCTGAGCCATTCAGAGAAGAGGGAGGTGGAGCAGGGGGAGGAGCCTGCAGGTAGGGACAAAGGTCACCAGTTTCAGCAGGATGTGTTTCTATGTTTTATTCCACCTAATGGACACATAACTGAGAAAACCCACATAAATTATACATCAGAACATGGAAAGTTTGTGGATGTCATTTTCTTTGCAATTTAGCAAAAATTTTTAAATGTCCAATTGATTTCCAATGGGAAGACATTATGAAAATGGTCAAACCCACTTTAACCCACTTATTATTCACAGTTTATATAGTGTTTTTTTAAGGAAATTTTGACATACTTTGCCATTAATAGCATCTTTTGTTTGCTTTGCACATTTGTATATTTTACACCTTTTCTAAATGTGTTTGTTCTTGTAGTGGTATTTTATTTATTAGATCATATCATATTTTTTCACTATGTGACATTAAATGTTGGTCCTGTTTCTCCTTCAGGTGAGGCCGTGGTTCCTGTTCAGGAGGAGCTCAGCCGGACTCCGCCTCCAGCCCCGCCTCCACCCTCATCCCCCCCACCTTCCACTGTCACTGAGGATTCTGCCCCCGCCACCCCTCTGTCTTCCCCCAGGGTCAAAGGTCGGCGGTCCAACCTGAGGGAGTCGGGCTCAGAGACTCCTCCCAGAATGCCCTCCTCCCTGTGCTCCTCCTCCAGCCCTGCTCACACCCCACCTTGCAGCGTCCTGAAGCGCCAGGATGAACCAATGGTAGTGCTGCACTGCCTGCCCACGCCCCGCCTCTTCCCCCCAACCCCTAACCCCGCCTCTGACACAGATTCCGCCTCTGAGGACGAGGAGGGGGCGGAGTCAGACAGCAGCACGCCGCTCAAAAGGAAGGCGACAGAGACAGCGCTACGAGATGACAAAAAGCTCCGCCCTGATGCACCTGCCTCCCCCAAGGCCACTCCCACTCTGTCCCCTAAAGCCACTCCCACTCTGTCCCCTAAGGCTACGCCCACACTGCTGAGGAGAGTAGAGTCAGAGAGGCGAAGTGACATCACAATGACAATGGAAGAGGAGCATTCGGTGCATTCAGAGGCTCCTCCCCCTGCTCCTCCTGGCCCCGCGCCTTCTGGCCCTGCCCCCTCAGACGACCTGGTCCCACCTATTGGGCCTGAGGCACTGGTCTGTCATGAGGTGGACCTGGATGACCCCGACGACCGGGAGAAGCCTGCCCCTGTCCCCACCCCCTCCCCGACTGAGCCCCTCCTCTTGATGATGCGGGAGCAGCAGCAAGCTCCACCCTCTCTGCCCCACATGCTCCTCCCCCCTCAGCCCCAGGTGAGGCCATTCCTCCAGAGCCCCGTCCCCTCCTGCCCTGAGGAGCTCCACCCCCCCAGAGGCTCCACCCAGGAGGAGGAGCAAAGAGGAGTGCCAGGAGGTGAACAGGAAGGAGACTCAAGCCCCGCCTCCTCGTCCACTTCCACCTCACACCTGAGTCACGACAGAGGTATGAGTTTAGAAAACGTCAATGAAGAGAAGTTTTGCTTTTCAGTTTATGTCCTGATACGTGATGAGCTTCATTTACAGTTTTATGATCTTTTCCCTTTAACACATGAACTCTTTTCTAAAATTTACTGTTTTTCATATTTTTCTGTTTCCATCGTTTTCTAATGTGATACTCCAAATTGTACATGAATATATGTTGATGAAACATGCTACTGGCTCACCTGTGTGACCTGTGACCCTCAGGTCAGAAGCGATTGATGGAGTGTAACCAGAGTCCATCAGCTAAGAAACAGAAACGCAGCCAGAAGAGACCGAACACACCTGGGAAGGTGGAGAAGAACGGAGCAGGTGAGCTACAGCCGCCGGTTAGACGAGGCAACACGATTGACAGCGTAATACAACATGACAGCACGACATGTTAACCATGCATCAGGTGTATCTAGTTACATAATATGACCCAGTGTTGCCATTTCGAGAAGGCCATACTGTGTGATACACCATTTTCAGAAGTTTCGTTGTGAGTTTTCAGAACACCTCTTTTACTGAATTTGATTTGTATTTGTTCATGTTTCAGGTCACAGCAGTGACAGTGAGGATCAGTCCCGTCTGTCATCTCTGAAGTCCCAGAAGTCTCGATGTTCAGGTCTGACGTCTCCGCCCACAAACAAAGACAAACAGAGCTGCCCCTCCCCCCAGAGGACCTACAAGTGGACCTTCCAGCTTGGTAAACAAACAAACACATTTACTGTTTGTTTTGCAGATGAGTTGGACAGCATGTCGAGCACTATTGACTTTGTTTACTGTTTGTTTATTCCTCAGATGAGTTGGACAGCATGTCGAGCACTGAGCGGATCGCTTTCCTTCAGGACAAACTTCAGGAGATCAGGAAATACTACATGAGTCTGAAGTCGGAGGTGGCGTCCATCGACCGACGTAGGAAGAGACTAAAGAAGAAGGAGAGAGAAGGTGAAACAGTGAAACGTTCATATATTCTCAGGCTGTGATTTATTTTCACCTTAAAACAGAGCTAGTAAGTAAAGAATCAAGCCAGAGCCCCAAATTCCTCCACTCGAGTCATGTCCCGTGAAAGAAACTGAATTACTGGTTAAATGCAAAGGTCAGATCTAGTCTCAACTGACTGTTAACACTTCATATTCAGTAAAAGTTTGTTAAAAGAAAAACAATGAATAAGTCAGTATCAGCCTGTAATATATATTATTCTTAAAAAGACAAACTTCCTAATTGTTTCCATGACTATGGAAATGAATATTCCGCTAATATTTCTGTTCACATGCAGCCGTTCATACTCTGATTAAAAGTAGTGCTTTTTCAAAGTTTTCCAAATCAGTCTTTCAAACACCTTCTATAAAAAGTTGACTTTTTGATATTTGCTCATATTCATAAACCTGTTGAGTCCTCTGTCATAATGTTGAACGGTTTCCCCTTCTCACTGAGATGTGGATTTTCATCCATCTCTTCCAGAAAGTATCTTTGTCTTTACTGATCGTAAACAGAGGCCATGTGTTGCAACCTTCTGAATTCAATGTAAACACGCCCAAAGAATCCTTTTAAAAGTGGAATAATATCAGCAGATCCCACATGTCTGAGTCTGAAAACGCTCCATTCAGGAAAAAAGCCTGGTTCAGAATGTGGTGTTTACATGACATCTGTCTGGAATAACAGTGTGATTGTAAACCTACATCTGTGGTGAAGACAAGAGCTGAACTGTTTCCAAAAACCAGTAACACAAAGATTAACGTGGGTTCAGTGAAATATCAGAATCAGATCAAAGTCTGCGTAGTTTCCTCCAGACCAGCTACAGGTAGGTGTACAGTAGAAGGTCCATTTCATGTTGTTTCTTCGTTTTCATCTTGTAGCGTTGTTTATATTGTCTTTGTGTTTCACGCTGGTTCTTGAGATAAATCCTTTATTTTCGTTTTGTATTTGTTGATGACGGTACGTCTTTGTCTTTCAGTGTCCCACACAGCGTCCACGTCGTCCTCTGGTTCCTCGGACACCGGTATGAGTCCGTCTTCGGCCTCGCCCACTCAGAACACTGTGGCTGTGGAGTGCAGGTGATGACACGCCCACCAGGCCCCTGCTCACCACACCTGTTCAATTAAAGCTCCGCCCACTCACCTGGGAATGCTGTCACTCCTCAATCGTATGGACTGACTTCCTGTTCGGCCGCTGTCTGTCCGCCACCGTGGAAACCACCACCGGGGGTCAGAGGTCACCTGTTTCAAAAGCTCTTTATGCAAACAAATATTTCCTTTTTTTATTTTAAAGAAAACAAAAAAAATAAAAAAATAAAAATAAATAAATAATAAGTGGTGACTTCCTGCTGTGACCTTTTTTGGTCTTTTTATAAGAAATCAGAGTTTTTATTTTATTAAAAACAACAAAAATCCAAAAAGTGTTTGAAGACATCACAGCAGGACGAACACGATTTTGTTTTTGTGTAAAAAAACTAATAATTAAAAGTTGGCTCTTTAAAGTATTCAGAGGACGATCAGTGACCAAACCGATCGATGTATTTAAAGGAAACAGTTCTGACTTCAAATCGTACAGATTTAACAGTAAATCGTACAATTGTGACTTTAATTTGTGCAGTTATGACTCTCCATAGTCCAGATTGAACTATTAAATCGTACCGTTTATCTTCTCAACATTTGATTTATTTGTTAATCGTCACCTTTGACTCCGTTACTCTGAGGATGTTTCCATGATTCTGTCATTTCCTAAATATTTTCTTCCACGTGTCGGACTCTGCTGCTCTTCTTCTGTGGTTTCCTTGGACGGCAGCGACAGACGGCGTCTCTTTGTGTTTGTAAATAAACTGAGTAAAAAGAATAAAGCCACCATGTATTTGACCTTTTACACGCCTGTAAAGAATGATTTATAGTATTTTTTAAGCGCAGACTGTTTGTACTGTTGTATTATGAACTCGGTTGGTTTTTTCTATGTGCTGTTTCTGCGGCGGCTGTAAATACGACTGAACGAAGCCATGCTGCCACTTTGTGTACAATAACAGAGCTCTCTGTTTCTAATAAAGTTTTTAAATACAAACTCTCAAGCTTTGTGTCATTTATTATGACCCTCATCATCCCACAAAAACAAAGAGCTGCCATCAGAAACCTCCGTTCAGGACTACGCCCATGCTTTAGTAAAACTCCAGTCTGGATCGTTACGTCTGAGCTTCAACACATTCATCTTCACACTAATGGTAGTTTGTAGTTCTCAAATAGAGACACTTAAAGGTTGAGTGTACAATATTTAGTGCCATCTAGTGGTGATGTTAGCTCTTGTGAACATTCAGACGTAGTAGGAGACAGTAATGAATCCTAACACTGGACGTCACCTGATTTAAAAAAAAAAAACAAAAAAGTCTGTTCTCTAATGGAGCGGAAACACAACAAATATATTTTCATTCTACACTAATGAAACACAATGTTTATTGTATATTATATTGCATTTCTGTAATTGGATCCTAAATATGAAACAGTGGACCTGGAAAAAAAATCACAAAAATAAGCCCAACATTCATTTTAAATGCTGTCAGATTTCAGAGAAACTTAAACTGTAGCCTTTGAAAGATGTCAGAGGATCAACAAGCATTTAACGTTCTAACTCCATCCACTGCATGATTTTTAAAAGCGTAACGACGTCTGAATGAGTAGTTCATGAACATCAGGACAATCCGAGAATCACACCAATGCAGAACCACATGGGGGTTTGAAAGAGCTGGTGTGGGTTTTTTTTTACTGCTTTCCCACCTAAAAAAAATCTGACTTCAAATGTCCTGAGTATTTTCACTGCTTTGTCATTAGACGTTCTGCAGGTTCTAAACAGAAAATACACAGAATAAATCTTCAGTCATGAGAATCTGTTTCTATTGTTCACGTCTTTATTAAAAACACAGTTCATGTCAAAACACAGGTCACATGACCCTGTACAGGTGTATCTGTCTGAGAGCATCAGGGTCTGTGTCTTTGCCAAAGTAAACCTCATAATCCACAGGAAGTTCCTCCACCCAGCTGGGCGGCAGTGCCTCCTGCTGGACACAAACAAACAACTCAGAAACTACAAACGAGATGGAGGTTCAGGTCCAGTTTAGGTTGACATTAGGCCTACCAGTGTGTATTTACCTGTAAACTGTTGAGACTCTCCTGTAAACTGGGTACTGTCACCAGCAGAGCTCCTGATTTCCTGAAGTTCAACATGATGAACCTCCAGGCCCTGAATGCATCATGGAATAAAACCACATCATGTTGTGTCTTCAGGTGTGTGTCCAGGTTCACTGTGTGTTACTGTGTGTATTTTCTATCAAATGCATGATTTGTACCTGAGTTGTTCACTGGGTTCCAGAAAGAACTCAAACACATTGTTCATGATGAGAACGTCTGTGGTCTGCAGCAGGACGTCCTGCGCTAGGATGTCAGCATGAAGAACCTGAAGGAGACACAGACACAGGTTCTACTGGAATCTACTGGGTTCTGCTGACTGTGTGATGCATTCACCGTCTGCAAGATGTTTAAAGTGTTCATTCCTCAGACCAACCTGAACTCTGTCGTTGAGTCTGTATTTGTGAATCATGTCGTTCTGCAGCCGAACGAACTCCTCGCTGAGCTCGACTCCAAGCAGCCGAGACGCTGAGCTGAACACGTGACCCTGAACACACCACAGGTAACAAACACAGATAAAACAAACAGATAAACACACAGATGATAAACACAACATGAAGAGAAGTCCTGCTTTTATATTCTGTGTTCAAGTTTTTATTTTTGTTGAGTCTTTCAGTTTGTTGATTTCAAGTTATTTTGTGCAGAGCTAGTGTTTTTTTAGTTTTATTTGGAGGATTTGACTAGTTCTACTTTTCATTGACTATATTAACCCTGCAGTGTGTGGTGACGTCTGACCCCGTACAGCACCGCTCCCAGTCTGGACCCAACGTCGACCAGTGTTTGACCGCTCAGATCCGGAAGAACATTCAGAAACAGAAACTGAAGCTCTGACACTGAGAATGAGTGAGAGATGAAATCTGAAGGAAAAAACATCACAAGAAGAAGAAGAGGTGAGCTTTATTTTTCTTCATTTTGTTTCTTTATGTCATTACTGATGATCTGGTCCATTTAAACCCAACCCTGAACTGAAATGATTCTCCTTCATGGTCTGCAGATGCTGGGATTTAAAGTCACATGATCGTACATACATAAAACATAAACACATGCAATGAGAAGCAGAGTCCGAGGAGCAGATGCGTAAATGAAGGAATGATGTGGTTCTGACCCAGGTGTGCGGTCCTGCTGGATCCACAGCTGAGGCAGTAGGTTCTGCTCATCTTCCCCTCATCACACAGAGAGTCCACCTGGTCCTCGTCGTACAGGAAACTGTCCACGTGGACTGTGGGACGAGGACACTGCTGCATCTGAAACAAACATTACAGACTGCACATAAAGACTAAAAATAAAGAACATATCTTTATTCTGTGGGTCTGTGGGTTTAGAAACACCTAAGTATCTTCATCATCATCAGGTTTAAACCAGACTGTAAATAAAGATGGATGCTGTGTAAGAATGAACTAAGTAAAGTTCATCCACATAGAACCTTTCAAGTAGTTACATGAAAACTACGTGACACATAGAAAACAACAGAACAAGAGACATAAAAACACATAAAACCTTGAAAATAAACACTAATGAAAAGCTTTCGTAACTGAAGTGAGTAACTGAGTGAGTCCAGTGAATCAACTGTATTTCCCTGCAATTCAGTGTCTTGTTAAATGTTTTCAGTTTACATAGATTCTGGAAACATTTCAATAGAGACTGAAATAAAATAAGTAAAGACAGAGGGAGTGCATTCTAGAGTCTGCTTGGAACCCGATCCCCATGTTCTGAAAGGAGTCTGAGGAACCACCAGACCTGAAGTTCAGAGCAGAACCAGACTCTCACAGGTCAGAACCAAGACTTTAAGCTCAATTCAGAAATGTTTATTGGATGTGGACTTTGAGTTACTTGCATAGTTTAGAGAAGTCATATTGTGATTATTGGGGTCTATGACATATACTGCATCCAACCACAAGAGGGAGCTGCTTCCACTGGGTCCATCTCTATTTACTGAATGTGGTTCAGACTGTAGTGGTACCTTATGTTGGGCCGTGGTCTCTGAGTCCAACATGGCGTCTGGAGGAAGACGAGCTCTGAGGTCATCTGCGATGCTCTGAAGGATCACTGTCCTGTTGTCAGACAGTAATTGATTCAGTTCATCTGTGAACAGAAACAAACAGAAACACAAACATTCATATAAATACACATGAACACAGACACATTATGAGCTGCTGTAATGTGTCACGTTAGTTAAAGGTGAACTAAACCCTTTCAGAGCCGTGTGTGACTTTTCTCTGTTCTCCATTACACACTTTAAAGGTAAAGTATGTAACAATTCTGCCTTGTGTTTGTAAACAGAACTGTTCAGACTCCGCCTCCTCTCCACTCAGCCAATGTAGAGAGAGAAAGAGAGCAGTGATCGAGTGAGCAATACTCCAAATGGGGAGAGAGAGCAATGTATCGAGAAATAGAAAAATAAAATGTTTTCTGATTGTTTTCACAGTGACTTTGCTGGAAAGCTCATAAACACGCCCACAGCCTTGTTAGACACACCTCCTGCTTCCTGCTCTGTCTGGAACTCTGCATGAGCCTGGAGTCTCAGACAGACCTGAACCCACTATGAGCAGTGAAGAGACAAGAGCAGGAAGCACCTGAGTCGCCCTCATGCTGTGCGAGGCTGTGATTGGCTGGAGATACAAACTCACTGCCCAAAGGTCATCCTGAACATAACAAAACAAGAGGAAAATAGAAAATCCAGGCAGAAAATAAATCCACCAGCTCAAACTTACAGAGAATCAGACGTGATGACTGAGGCGGTTATTACTGGATGAGTCTCTAAAATGTTACTTTACTTCTTCAGTTCTTTATTAAATGAGTTTTAGAAATACACTGAATCCAAACCTGACCCTTCAGCCTTGTCCTTAACCCGTTTTGAAGACCTGAACCACATCCTGACTTGTGTTGTTTCTAGACTTGTTGGTGGTTTTGGCCCGTGTCTAGTCGCTGCTCATGTTTAATTTATTGAAAACACTTCAGTTCTTTATTAAATTAGTTTTATAAATGATCAGTCTGTGACCTTTCACCTTTCACCTCTCACCCGTCTCTCCATCTGCACTGACCTCCTATCGGCCGCGCGCCTCTCTCGCTGTGCTCGTGCATGTGTCTTCTTACCTGAGTTCCGGAGCCAGTGGATCAGTCTGGTACGGTCTCGTGCTCTCACTCTGCTGATGAGCTGTTTCACTTCATTCTGAGCCTCAACCAGCTCCATCTTCAGATACTCACTGCACTGCGCAGGCGCACAACAGCACAGCTCCGCAACGTGTCTGACGGTTTAAGGCGGAGTCACGTGTTTACAGCCAATTAAAAACCGGATCCTGACGTCTGTCCGCCTTCAGGTCATGTGATCACTCATGTAACTCAGGTGTGAGTTAAAACATAAGTTTATATTAAAAAGAAAGCCTAAAACAGATTTTATTTATTCAAACGGTTCAGTCCTCCTTAAGAGAAATCACCCGGATGGAGATACTGGGTTTTTAACTTTATTGACAAATCGTGTATTTTTAAACTTTATTTGAACTGTGAACAACATTTATGAACAGACCCAAATCAACACTATTATAATTATTTCAACATTATCTGAACATGACTCTGACATGACAGCATGATTCTGTGTCAGACTTTTTGATCCATGTAAAAGGTTTGTCACTGTATTAAACCTATATAAACTCCATCCAACAGGGGTCGCTGCAGCTCCGCCCATCAGACTGAACACTTCCGGGTCACGGCTTTAGATGACGCTGCTCTGCTGTTAGATATAAACTCTCCGTTTGTCGGTAAGAAACTCCACTGCTAATTTCTCTAACGTTTATGTAAGGTGTTTATGTTACTATACCGGTACCTGTCGGTCTGAGCCGCTGACATTAACAGAGCCAACGAAGCTAACGGAGCTAAGGAAGCTAACAGCTCAAACCCTGTTAAAAACAGCAGCAGCTGATGCTAAGCTAACGTTAGCATGTTTACAACATGTTCAAATAATCAACGGTAAATAAATATAAAACTAATCAATATGAGCTCAATACCAAGGCTGATCACAGACCGAATGAGGAAGGATTTAGTGTTTAATGAGTGTTTTTTGCGGTTTAAAAACTGAAATTATCAGTAATCGAACAGATCAGTGAGATGTAAATTGTGTCCGGTTTAAATTAATCTTTAATGTCAGTTTAAAGCTGCAACGACTAATCAAGTGCTTGTTGACTACTAATTTGAATCGACTATTTTAATGATCAATAATAGGTTTGAGTCATTTTTGAACAAACGGTCTGATTTCAGTTTGTTACATGTAAATATTTCCTGTTTCTTTCCTTTGAGAGGTTGAACTGAATATATTTGACATGTTGGACTTTGAGGCACTTATAAACATTTTCTGACAAAATGACTATTTGAGAATATTATCCACACATTAATTGTTAGTTACATCTTTATTGTTCAGTTTAAAACATTGGTAATAAAACTAAACCCAAAGTCATGAAACATAATAAGTGACGTATATTAAAATAGTTCCATGACTTATTTTAACAGAGGAACTAGTTAATCTGTGACGTTCTTTTTCAACACTGACACTAATATTCCACACAACACTGTCCCAGTTTGAGAGAAACTTCGACTTGATAAAAAATCATAATTTTTGGATCCACGCTGTAGGTTTAGTTGCAGTTTTAGACACAACCTCCAGGTTTTCTATCATTAAGAGGCTTTTCTTGTCACTATGTGGAGAGAATCAGAACTAAATGTTCAAGATAAAACACTTCATGTTTTTGATCAATGAAGAGGCTGAATTTTACGACAGTTGTGTTTATGAGTCAAGTTCATCATCACAACAACATGATCGACTGAAAAGACATTACATATTCAAATGGTCACAGTGATTAAATGATTGTACATTTTATTATTGATCGTACACAGGGTAAAAGTATCATAAAATATAATATAATTATCGACATCTGACACTGACTGAATCTGATGAAGATGCTGAAGATGTTTTTTCAGAGGTTTTATTATCTGATAATCCTGAACGATGTCTATAATTTTAATAACTCTTCATAATTACTATCTGATCTGAATCCCTGAAAATGTTCCGTCTGTTTCTTCTTCTCTGACCTGTTTCTGTCTGATTAATTTACAGACTGAAATTCATCTCAGTTTGAAATATCCACAGATCAGTGTTTCCTCCTGTTGATACAGGTTTATCTGATAGTTAACAATAGGTTCACTAACATCAGCTGACATTATTTTACACAGAGTCTGACTCGTTGGTTTATTAACAGTAACTCATGCAGTGCAGTGGAAGCACAGGGAAACACTAGTTAGTGCATGTAACTCCAGTTCTCTGAGGCTGTGAGTAGAACAGCATACAATGTCTCAAAGACAAGACCATGTGAAAACTATTAGAAACATGTCTCTACTTTTCTTCTAAATCTATGCTGTTGATTTAGAAAGCACAAAAACCAAAACAAATCAGCAAACTGAGACTGAAGTGAAGGAGAACCAGAAACTCAAACCAGGTCTACATTCAGATCTGAGTCCTGTTCAGTTCTATAAAATGCCAAATAATCAATCAACTGATTGATCGATTATCAGTAGCTGTAATAGTCTCATGATGAAAACAGATGAGACTTTAACTTTTTATTAAATTGTTCTAATCAATCAGCTGATAGTCATGAGTATTGATTAATGTTAATCACACCACTGATCTGATTATTTACATCATTTAAGATTGAGTCTGTGTTTGAACAATAAATACGACTATTTCATGAAACCTATTTGACTTCATTTCTAATTTACAGTATCTAGTGATTAATCTGAAAATCTGACCTGAAGTCAGTCAAACGTTCAGTCACAAAGCATTTCTCCTGTTAGAATAAAGAGGTGTGTCCTTGAACATGAGTGTTGTTTTTACAGACCTGTCAGCTGACCTGCTGACCTACTGAGTGCACTCCACAAACAAACCCACAGTCCTCCCTTTTCTAACAGAAGGTGAGTATGAACATCTGGAACATGTAACCATTCGAAGTTAACAGACACATGATGATAATGTGTGTTTCTATGTGTGTGTGTTCCAGTATCAGTTAAACCGTCGTCATGGTGTTGGCTGATCTGGGGAGGAAGATCACCTCGGCGCTGAGGTCTCTCAGCAACGCCACCATCATCAACGAAGAGGTCAGACATGTGTTCACCTCAGAGTTTATAAAACATATGTACAAATCACAGTTGTACTGAGTCTGTTTTTATCTATGCCTGTCTGTGTAACCTGTCTGTCTGTCTGCAGGTGCTAAATGCCATGTTAAAGGAGGTGTGCGCCGCCCTGCTGGAGGCAGATGTCAACATCAAACTGGTCAAACAGCTGAGAGAGAACGTGAAGTGAGTCTGACACACCAAGATAAAGGCTGATAATAAAACATAACAGTTGTACTGACTGTGAACTGACACAGAGCATCCCTGTAACCATAGTAACTCCCTGTGACGTTATCAGTCGTAAAGTTATTTTTCAGTGTGTGATAAATGGACGTGTGATGTGAGAGTTGTCAGCTCTGCTTCATGTCCAGTCAAAAAAACATCCTGTCAACACTAATCCAGATACTTTACAACTGAACACTGGGTTCTGTTTCCATGCAGGTCTGCCATAGACCTGGAGGAGATGGCCTCAGGTCTGAACAAGAGGAGGATGATCCAGCATGCTGTCTTCAAAGAGCTGGTTAAGGTCAGATCACAGGGTCTGGAGTCAGGACCAATATGTCCAGATAGAACCAGTATAAACCATGGTAACAAATGAACCCCAATAGAAAGTGAATGCCATAAATCAGCTGACAGGACGTGTCACAGTAACATCATGTGACTCTTCTGAGGAAGACTGCAGGAAGTTTGGCAGTCGAAACATGTCAAGGTATGAAACGAAGTTAGAATAAGTTTGTATAAAAGAAACGATAAAGTAGAATCCAGGATACTGTGGATCAGGTCCAACAGGTTCAGATAGAGCCTGTATAAATCATGGTAACAGATGAACAGAAACTACCATTGTAACACTGAAAACTTGAAGTTACCTCAATAAGTACAAATCCAGATTCACAGTTCAGGACCTGGACCAGTTTCTATAAAAAGTGTTTATTGAGTGTGGATCTGGGTGATGTGGGCCCTGTTTCACAAAGCAGATTTATCGTAAACTCCTAATAATAATGATAATAATAATAATGATACATTTTATTTGACAGCGCCTTTCTAGACACTCAAAGACACTTTACATGGGAAAAAAAAACACAGAACAAATAAATAAAACCACAAACAAAGTAACACAGAAAGAAGGGAAACAGTGAAATTACAGTGAATATGCAGATTGAAACAGATGAGTTTTGAGTCTGGATTTGAACTGAGGTAAAGAGTCAATGTTACGAATGTCTGGTGGGAGAGAATTCCAGAGTTGGGAGCAGATCGGCTGAATGCTCTGCTCCCCATGGTGCTGAGGCAGGCGGAGGGTATAGAGAGGTGGAGGGAGGAGGAAGACCTGAGGGAACCTGAGGGGTAAGTATGTACACCCTGAAATTAATTACTTTATTTAAACTCGAAGATCACTGAGGGCAGACACTCATTCACAATGACATTGAGTGACCGTGACATAAAATACACGGTAACAAATAAGAATTGAAAATTAAAATAGGTATGCAAGCTAGTTAAAGATAGAGAGAAAGAGATGAAAAGACAACAGTACATCAGTCATTTGAAGCACGTGCAGATAGAAGATGAATAATTCATTACCATGGATTTAAATTCACCAAGCGGGACCAGGGTGTTCAGTTTTAGGCTGCTTTGTAAAAAGTTCACCATAATCAAGAATAGATAGAATGGGCACTTCAACAATACGTTTCCTACAGAGCTTTGGAAAGTTTACTCTATTTCGATACAAGAAACCAATTTTTTGTCACAACTTGCACACAAGATTATTGATGTGGTATTTAAATGATTTTTTCATCATGATGGTTTTCATCCATCCAAATGTCAAGGTACTTATATTGAGCAACTCTCTCAATTATGGATCTATTTATGGTGGAGATATTAAGGTTCCAGCTATCAATGTCCTTTGCTCTGGAGAATGCCATGAAGTTAGTTTTTAGTGGATTCAGTACAGGTTTCAGAGTAGTAAGTGCATCTTGGAGAAAGTTAAGCTTTCGGTCCAAGGAATGGAGACATGTTGGACTATGGATGAGCTGATGAGGAGACATGAGGGTGTGGATCTGGCCAGGTGTGCTGAGACCGCTTGGCTCTGACCGACCTCTGCTCTGGTAGTACTACTTTGGGATGGCTGTGTGTCTGCAACTTTATCCAAGTTGCGTGTTGGCCATGGAGTGAAGATGGCCGGGGACCAGAACCAGCAGAGATGGGCCTCAGCTGATTCTTTGGTCCGCAATCTTCCCGGCAGAGCAGGCACTTGTAAACTGCATGATGAAGCCTGGCCATGATGAAGTCGGAGGTGACGTGTGTTCTAGTGAGGAAGATAAGGGGTGTCTAGAACACCCATCCAAAGATGGGAACCGAGACATATCAAGGACGTTGAATCTGTTTGACAGCTGGAGAACCTGCGTCAGAGTGGGAGGAGGTGGACAAGATAGAGGAAGACCGCCGCCAGGTTTACCGCTGCAGACTGAGAACCAGGACTCTGATGATATGGAGTAGGATGGAACCTTGGGTTTGGTCCCTTGACCTACCCATGCATTGTCTGGATGGGCTGGTGACTCCAAGCATGGAGCGGTGAGGGCACAGTCACCCTCCCCAGCAACAGGAGGAGCAGTGGCAGAAGAGGAGCACGGCATGGTTGTGTCCAGCTCATTTCCAGAGGTCGCAGTGATCCCAGCCCAACCCACAACAACCTCGGAAGCCCTGAACTGCTCAGTAGCCTTGACTTGGCATAGAGTGTAAATTGTTTCTTCCAGATCTGCAATTCTCTTTTCCAACTATTAGAAACATGTCTCTACTTTTCTTCTAAATCTATGCTGTTGATTTAGAAAGCACAAAAACCAAAACAAATCAGCAAACTGAGACTGAAGTGAAGGAGAACCAGAAACTCAAACCAGGTCTACATTCAGATCTGAGTCCTGTTCAGTTCTATAAAATGCCAAATAGTGTCACAGCAAGGCAGGTCAGTGAGTTGAGTCATTTTGCACAGGGATATAAAAGAGGAAATGTGGCAAAGCAGTCTGTAAAACTTTGTTTTAGCTTGTAAACTCTGTTCTCAAACAATTAGTAACGAAATACTAGAGCTGAAGACATGACCTGAAGCAGGAGGTTAAAAAATGAATATTAACTCTACAAACACAGTAGACGTTGGTAAAAAGCGACATGTAGGCACATGTAAACGAGCGAAAAAGGGAAACTCTGGGTTTTCGGTTCCACAAAGCCAGTTCAATTTAACTCTGAGTCAGTTACTGCAGAAACTTACTCTGTGAACCTAACCTGGTCGCTAGCAGGTTTTCTTCAACAAACCTTGAGATTCTGAAGGTCTCCTCCCTCCTGCTTTCTGAATGGAGCTCTGTGATTGGCTGTTTCATTTCCTCATTCATACAGATGATATGACAGCGCATGCAAAGCACAGATACAGCCATGATCCACTCATCCATTAAAGTTTAACACAGGGACATCACATTGACTTTTCATCAGCGCAGAGATGGTAAAGTGATGTTTGCTCTTGTGTTGGGAGGTAGATGTTGATTCTACAGTGGTTCAGTCTCTGGTCTCAGACACAGACGTAACCTGCGGCATCTGATGATCTGATATCTCTGGATTCAGACAGAATCCATGGAAATAAACTAAATGTCATTGTGATCACAGTGTGTAGTGTAGATATTGTGTTCTTTTATTATATGATTTCAACAGATTAAAAGTGTATTTTGAAAGTTTCCTGCAGGTGAGTTGTCCTGACAAACTGACAGGTGTCTGAATATGTACCTCACATTGTCGGACTATTTAAAAACAATAGCTTCACCAAAAAGAATGAAAATGGACAGATTTGATCCAACACTGAGTGTAAATCTAAGTGTGTGGTGTGAACGTAAGGACAGAGATCGCAGTTCAAATCAATCACTGCAACGTTTAATAAGAGTTACTTACTCACCAGATGTTTGTAATGAGACGCTGTCAGTCATTTGGTCAGTGTTCACATGCTGTGATCACAACGACATTGAGCGTTTTCCATCATCATCATATGAATCCATCCACTGTACTGTAGACATATGATCAGTTATCTGTGTCATGATGTGCAGACTCACAATGAGGGAACATTCACTTGTGTTACAGCTTATTTCAAAGTCACCAAGTGTTGTGCTTTAAGTTAGTGTGTTTAAACACTGCTGACGTGTTCAGCTTTAATAATAAGCCGTTTTACCTGCAGATGATTGGAATCATGTCACCTCATACAGTTTCATGAATCTGGAACTTTTTGGTGCGTTGTGTGTTTGGTTCTTGTCAAAATAAATAAGTAATAAAAATGTATATATAAAACAAATCATTGTCCACTATAGAGATCCATGGCAAAGGATGAATAAATGAACAACATTAAATAACTTCAGTCAGCATTATCATGGATTCAAAAATATTTAAATGATAGAAAGCAAATGGTGTAGAGTTATTCAGATGCTATGCAGGTAAAACAGAGTGCCACAAGGGAGTTGCTTTAGCCTCTCTTGTGCGTAGTCTTTACTAATGATCTCCCTTTAGCATTAAAAAAGGCCAGTGTTTCGATGTATGCTGATGACACAACAATATATGCCAGAAACAACTATTAATGAATTAAATACTCATCTAGATCAGGAGTTGAAGTCAGTAGTAGACTGGATCAACAGCAATAAACATATTCTAAATGCGTCTAAAACAACCTTTGTTGTAATTTGTAGGAACAAATTACTCTTTGTACAAAACTAAAGCTGAATCTCTGTATAAATAACACATTAATAAAGCAGGTGGAAGAAGTGACACTATTAGGAATTATCATAGATAATAAATTATCATGGGACAAACATATAAACAGAGTTGTCTCTAAAATGGGAAACAGTTTGTTATTAAGAGATGTTCAAAATACTTTACACAACAAACAAAGTAATACAAGCTTTTGTTCTGTCTCACATGGATTATTGTTCAGTAGTCTGGTCCAGCACTTCATCGAATATTATTAGAAAATTGCAAATGGTTCAGAATAAAGCAGCTCTCTTTCTTGTGGCTTTAGAACAAATATTGTTAAAATGCATAAATGTTTATCTTGGCTTTCAGTGAAAAACAGATGGTTATATTCACTGTTAGTTTATGTTAAAAATATATCAAAAAATTCCATTTATTTACAATAAATGATTCTTTAGGAAAGACACACACAGGTATTCAACATGGCAGGCTGCTGGAGACTGTTTCACTTTACCAAAATGGAAAACCACATTACTTCAACGTACAGCAACATACAGAGCCATGCATGAATGGAATTTATTGCCAAACCGGATTACACAACAAAATAACTTATATGGTTTTAAAAAGACACTTGAAGAGCACTATTTAAGAAGGATTTCCAGTGGTTAATAATTCTATTTGGGTCTGCATTATATGGACGTTCTGTTTGTTAGAGATGTTATTTATGTTTGATCATGATGGATTCAAAACAAATGTGCATATAGTTCACAAACACATGCATGTATTTTGCACATACTTCTTCCCTCATTGAATTAACATTAAAATTTTGTTTACCCGTTGCCATGGTGAATCGTCGTCTCTTAGCTCCATTGATAATGGCTTTTTCCATTCACCAGGTGCTGAACTCAGAGTGAACATACTCTGAGTTGACTGAACTAACTCTGATCAGCTGATCTGAAACCTCAGTTTCCCATCTCAGGGTTTGTAACTCAGAGTTCAGGTTTCTGCTTCTTGAAACAGGGCCCTGGTCTAAAGATCACATGGTGATGGGTTGTTGTTGTTGTTGTTGTTTGACTAAAAACTAGGATCGATGTTCTTGTCATATGTGGATGATAGTTGAAGAAACCCAGACCAGATGCTGGGAGCTGCAGTAAACAGTGTTTAGATGTGTGTTCAGTTATTGGGTCCCAGTCAGTCCTCTGTCTGATAGACCTGTACCTGAGGATCCACAACCTGCAGGATTCAGGTAGTAAACAGGACATTGAAGGACACGTTCAACAAAAACTCCACATGACTCTGGTTCTGTAATAACATACAGATGTGTAACGTTATGTTTCATGTTGTTGCTTAAAGTCTGTGTTTAAACCAGGACTAGTTTTGTGAAACCGTCAGAAAAACCTGTTAACCTCCTGCAAGTTAAAGTGGATGAACTGAATAAACACGCTGAAATACAACCACGAGACTAACAGAGTTAATGTCATTTACACTGATATCCAGTCCATTTCAAATTAATTTTAGTGGACTATGAAAGTTTGGACAGCGCTGTTCTTTACAGAATCTGTATGATCAATCTCTCAGGTCTCCAATAACCCTCTCCTAACTGTGTGTATGTTGTGTGTTTTTGTGTTTGTTGCAGCTGGTCGACCCCGGTGTGAAGGCGTGGACTCCCACTAAAGGAAAGAACAACGTCATCATGTTTGTGGGTCTGCAGGGCAGCGGAAAAACCACAACCTGCTCCAAGGTGACGGCACACACCTCACATATGACCTCCACACCACACACTATAGATTCACTGCGTTGCCATGGTAACACCATTCAACAAAAAGTCATCATTTTGATAACTTCTCATCACAAAGGTCTGTTGATGAAACTGACCAAATCTGAAGTTGCTCAAGTTAATTCTCGAGGAGGAGAAGACTGAAAATGTTATATTCAAACCAAAATGGCAGACTTCCTGATGTACAGCGATACATGTGGATGTGATAGATGCGTCTCGGTCAGACCTCAAGCAGGGGCTGTGTTTATGAAATGCTGTAGGGGGCGAGATGAAGCCTGTTTACCACAGCCATGGCTTCGACTCACTTCTGACGTATATGCAAAGTTTCATTGTTGAGTATGTTTAGTCCGTCTGAAAGGCAAGTCGTTTAGAAGAAGAATAATAATCCTGATAGTTTCAAGAGGAGCGCCACACCAGTCAGTGCTCAGGCTCTAAATATTAAACAAAACGCAAATAAATAATTATTCACAAATATTATTTATTAAATAGAATAAATAAAAAGCTCTCTTAAACATTAATCTAATCTCAGAGTTTGGAATTACCAACGCATTAAGGAATGACAGACGTTCTGAACCTGTTCACATGGTTCATACATGAGGCTCATTGTGTTTTCAGTATTGTGTAAACAGTGTGTTGTGTGTTTGTACAGTTGGCTTATTACTACCAGAGGAAAGGCTGGAAGACCTGTCTGATCTGTGCAGACACTTTCAGAGCAGGTAACCTCTGGACCCATCTGACCTCAGCTGACCTCACCTGGACTCACCTGGTTCCAGTCAGTTGACTCTGTTTGTTGTTCTTCTCCAGGTGCCTTTGATCAGCTGAAACAAAATGCCACCAAAGCCAGAATCCCCTTCTACGGCAGGTGAGTCATGTGACCATTCTGAGTTCAGGGCCACTCACACAGAGAACTGTAACGACAAGGATGACTATAACAATAACCAGAACTTTACCGATGACTATAACTCTAATGATAACAATACCTTTTCTGATAACTACAACTCTAATATAACTAATGCTCTAATGCTCTGTGCTGCGTTGAGGTGTATTAACCCAGTGTGTTGCGTTCAGTTACACAGAGATGGATCCCGTAGTCATTGCCTCCGAAGGTGTCGATAAGTTTAAAGCAGAGAACTTTGAGATCATCATCGTGGACACAAGTGGGCGACACAAACAGGAAGACTCTCTGTTTGAGGAGATGCTGCAAGTGTCCAACGCTGTGGTCGGTACCTGAACACACCTCGACAAACCTGTGTCCGGACCTGTTCAGTTTAACATGTCCCTCTCTGTTTCTGTAGCAACCAGACAACATTGTGTACGTAATGGACGCGTCCATCGGTCAGGCCTGTGAGGCTCAGGCCAAAGCCTTCAAAGACAAAGTGGACGTGGCCTCTGTGATCGTCACTAAACTGGACGGACACGCTAAGGGAGGTGGAGCTCTGAGCGCGTAAGACCATCATGCACTACTGTCTGATGATGTCACACAGGCTCTTTGTGTTGACGTTAACCTTCTTCTTCTGGTGTTTTATTTCAGTGTGGCAGCCACCAGGAGCCCCATCATCTTCATCGGAACAGGAGAACACATCGACGACTTTGAACCCTTCAAGACGCAGCCGTTCATCAGCAAACTGCTGGGTGAGTGTTTACCTGAACCATGCAGGTCAAAGGTCACCAGATTTCTAATGATGATTATCAGTTTTTTTCATGTGATTCTAGTCTGGTTTAGTTCAGAGACAGAGAACCAGGACAGTCCACTTAAAGAACCAGGACATAGAGAACCAGGGCAGTCCGCATAAAGAACCAGGACATAGAGAACCAGGACATAGAGAACCAGGGCAGTCCACATAGAGAACCAGGGCAGTCCACATAGAGAACCAGGGCAGTCCAC
>JAPQRN010000016.1:17723784-17751567 GCA_037367275.1 Coranthus polyacanthus | reverse complement strand
CCAAAAAGCAAACATGTTGACGGTCAAATCGCAAACTACTGTCTTCAAAACGGCAGTCCAGAAACCAATGGGTGACGGTTCATCTGTCACTAATGTGTACAGTCTATGGTTTATTCACTCAGTTTGTGGAAACACGTTATTCACTTTTCATATGATCTGGAAACACGGCTACAGACACTGATTTATTAAGAATGATGTTTATTGATGATATTTATATAAAACCATCATTTACTTTACATATTTAACCAGCGCTGTGCTTGTGTGTATTTTCTGTGCTTATATGTTCATGTGTGTTTCAGCACTATGAGTCTCTGGCCAACAGAGCGTCGTCTAACGGTCACATCATCGACATCTATGCCTGTGCTCTCGATCAGACCGGACTGCTGGAGATGAAGTGCTGCGCTAATTACACAGGGTAGAAGGACACACAAACACATAAACACACTCTTCATTGTTTTGCTTGTATGATTCTATAAAAGCATGCTCTATGTTTCTTTGCGTGTTGTCAAGAGGTTACATGGTCATGGCCGACTCCTTCAACACGTCTCTGTTCAAACAAACCTTCCAAAGAGTTTTCACCAAAGACGTCCAGGGATCCTTTAAGATGGCCTTTGCCGCCACGCTGGAGGTCAAGGTAACCACAGGCCATGCCCACAGCACATCACCTGTACCTTCAGGCCACGCCCACAGCACATCGCCTGTATTATCAGGCCACGCTCACAACACGTCACATGTTCTCTCAGGCTCCACCCCTCCTGTGCCAGTGTTTAATTCTATGCTCTATGTTGTGTGTTTCAGACATCCAGGGAGATCAAAGTGTCCGGCGCTATCGGTCCCTGTGTGTCTCTAAATGCTAAAGGACCCTGTGTCTCTGAGAATGTACGTTACACTGACCTCTGACCTCTAACTCACCTGGAACATCTCACCTGTATCAGCTTATTTTGAATCTATATGAACTCATACAGCAGAGTCAAAAGAACATGTATTTTTCAGGGTGCCCAGTGTCCTGAAAACCTGGAAAAGTCATGAAATTAAGTAAAATCTGTAAATGTTTGAATCATGTTTTTAATGTTTGAGTTTATTTAATTAGTTCCTCCATACAGTGATCAGTTCTGTTTGCTCTGTATCTACTGTGAGACTGTAGACAAGTGAAAGACACCCAGATTCTGCAAATATAGAGGGTTTTATATGTGATCTATACATGTTTGTATAGATGTGCTGCAGTACTCGCCTTTGACTTCTGACCTTTGTGTTCAGGAGATTGGGACCGGAGGAACATGCCAGTGGAAGATCTGTGGTCTGGATCCAAGCACCACACTGGCCCTGTACTTCGAGGTGGTCAACCAGGTACGACCTCTGACCTTTTAGTCTGTCTGACCAAAGGTATTGTGACTAAAGACGCAAGATTCCAAAGCTGTAAATTTCACTGTTGATGAAAACGTAACGTCTGTCCTGCGGCTAATTATCTTAAGCTTCGATCACATGTATCACTGTGAACCAATTGTATCAGGTTTGATGTCACCAAACCTTCTCCTGATGTTAACAACAGTTCTTGTGGTTCACAGTGGATTTCTTAGCTGTGATGGGAGAGATGAGTGACATGTTTGGTTAATTTTATCTTTGGTTGTGATGATATAAAGAGATATATAAAGTCGTGTATTTCGTCCATGGTTCGTTTTCATGACAGACTGTAGAGCTGCTGTAAATGGACCTCATCTGTCGCAGCACCTCAAACTGTCACTAGTCTCACAAAACCATCATTTAGTTAATGTTAGATCTTATCAGGTGACACCGT
Organism: Coranthus polyacanthus; assembly: GCA_037367275.1. NCBI lineage: Eukaryota > Metazoa > Chordata > Actinopteri > Kurtiformes > Apogonidae > Coranthus > Coranthus polyacanthus. Next base: position 17,749,772 of record JAPQRN010000016.1, on the reverse strand, counting down.
CTATGGATAAGATGTTAAAGATCATCACAGAGGTCGTCTGATTGTTATGGAACCAACCGTTTTTACTAAATAGGTGTTTATTCAGTGAACTGATCCATTTCTCCCATAGGATCCATTCAAACAGACTCAGGTCTCCCTTCTAAGACCCTAAGACCAGGATATTATTACACCTAAAGACTAGTAAAGACATGAATCCACTGTGATGTAGAGACTCCGTGAACCAGCAGGGGGCGTCACAGGAAATGCTGACTTCACCAAAATAAAATCTTCAGCTCAGTCACAGATAGAACCGGTGAAACTGGGTTTATTTGAATAAATATCAGAGTCACAGAAGATTTTTTTAGGCAGTGCAAGTTTGACCAGTTAGACCATGGATGTGTTATTACAACTGGATCCAGAATCCAAGATGATGGCTGTTCTTTCCAACAGAAAGTTTATGGTTTTACTTGTGATCGTTATGTGGCACCGCTGCACATCCAGACTAGACTGTCACCTGCTGGTCCCGCCCACACATTCCTGCTCAGACCAATGAGCTCACACACCGTACAGCAACGTCACAGATCTTAACATCTCTGTGTGATTGGAAGGTTTAACACATTACAAACCTCCATGATTGAAACAGGTCACGGTAATGACCCACTCACTGTACATCATCACATTTATTATTACAGAAATTAATGATTTGACAAAAACCTTAAAAATACTCTGATTTAAGAATTATTTTATTGCCTCCACTAAATAAAACAGTCCATTAGATTCTACAGTTGGAACTGGAACTTATTTAGGAATTTATTTCTGACAGGTTAAAAAGACAGAGAAAATTAACCAATAAGGTAAGGACAAACATACACAACAGATTGTTGTTCTACAACATAAACTGAGAAAGATGTCAAGGCTAAAGCTACAGCTTATAAAGTAAATCTGTTATACAGGAGTTGCATACTGTAAAATGCTGTCATTGACCAATCAAATTGAGTATTTGACAAATCCATGCAATCCATCTGACCTTCTCTGCAGTTGTCGATGTCCTGTCAGCAGTTTTACAGAAGTCTTTTTTTATCACTGTGCTCTGTGGGAAAAATGACTTTTTACTGAAGTACCATTAGTGGCCACTGGGGGACAAGGCTGAGTGGACGTGTATTTAATTCATCCACTTGGAAGACGCTCAGGATATTCAACCTCCTGTCAGCTGACATCTCTGTCCAATCAGAGTCACCAGATCAGTGAGAAAAGACTGAACAGAGGAAACAAGCTAATGGAAACCATGAACTTAATTTCCCACAGTACGCTCAGTCACATGGTCTGCCTATGTGCTGACTCTCGATGATGATGAAGAGCAGTAGGTTCTGGCTCACAGTGCTATTGGTGCTGTTGGTGTCAGTGTTGTTGGTGATGACGGTAGACGTGTAGCTGTTGTTGTTGTGCTGATGCGATTGGCTGAGTTGAGGTGGAGGGCGGAGCTCTGTGGGCGGGACTGTGGAGTTGTCTGTAAACAGGAACATACCTGAAGAAACTGGCTGACACTGCGACGCACCGCCAACCTGTACCTGCTGCAGATAAATGGTGTGTTAAACAGACAATAATCTGAGTGTAATTTCACATTTCCAACAAGAACCCAAGATAACTAATGACTCAAACATGTGGACAATAAAGCTGAAAAGTCCTAAAAACATCAGTTCAGCACTGAACGGTGTTCTTGTCTGACAGTGTGACTAACTGCTTTGGTATGGCAACATATAGGCAAAAAATATTCAGATGAATGTGATACTCAAAACACTGATTGACTGTGACTCAACTACACACTGTTTCTGAGCATGTGCAACAAACCACACACAGCCACTGTGACATGAAGCTACCACTCCACAGCATGGTTCAGCAACATCCAGCAAAACTTCAGACAATGTGTTGTAAGGACACAGGGCCAGTACACGGTGCTGGCTGCATTAGCCAGGGTTGGAAAGAGGCTTGAGAGAAGATCTGACTCCATGTCCTGCCAGAACTACTATTAATTCACCATTATCACTTAACACTATATGTCTGCTGTTTCATACGTTTCATCATATACTTTTAACACATCTGCATCTTGATGTAAAAGTGCATGTTTCCACATCAATGTTTAGTACTTACGTCTGCGTCATGCAGGTGATCCAGGGGTTCAGGGCAGCGCTGGTCAGGACGAGCCAGGCTGAGAGGGCAGAAGTCACAGGTGGACTCTGACGACCGCTGAACGTCTCATACAAACACACTGAGATATAAGGCAGCCAACAGACCAGCAGACACACTGAGTGGAAACATATGTAAAGAAGAGTCAGCCAAAATGATTCACACAATCTAATGGAAGCTCAATGTTCTGGTTTGATCTGGTTTCCTTTTTCAAGTCTGCAAATACTGGGTCAAAATACTACAATACCTATGAGCCTCAGCTGCTGTTGCCATTGAGAAGAGGCCTCAAACTGTTTCTACGAAGTGTCATCTGTAGCTTCAGCTCACTGAAACAGCTGAAAACCCAACACAAAAACTAAATAAAAACTCAACTAGTCCAGTCCCCAAAATAAAACTAAAACAACTTATTCACTTGTAAAATTAACTCAAACTGAAATCCAAAAGCAAACTGAAAGACTCAATAAAAATAAGAAATGACCAGTGTTACCATAATGACAGTAATAAGAGTGAGTCATGAAGGTAAACACTGTCACTGTGAGGATCTCAGGTTCACCCTGTCATCATGCCAACGTGCACACATGACTTTGTTGTTTGTGTTGAACATACATGTTCATGAGTTACAGTCATCTGTCAAACAGATTTTTATCTTTAACATACCTCCCTTATGGATAAATTAACCCTAACAAGAAAGAAAACCATCCACTCCTCTAGTAGGACACTTCATCAGTTAATGTGGTTCTTGTAAGTGTTAATCTTATTTAAGTCTTAAAGGTGTTTGTAGCTGCAGTTGTAAATCTATCAGCAGTGCACACACACAGATGAACCACTGACCAAGGTTCACAACATATGTTTCATTGTTCACTTTATGAACGACTTTGGTAGTTGATAAAAGCACTCTGTTTATTCTGGGTTTGAGTCATTTGAGCGACTGTAAACAAAACAAACATTTCGAGTTTGTGACAGAGCTTCATATGAAGAAATCACTTCCTGCCCTTCGTCTGTAGTTTGCACCACAAAAACACTGTGATGTGATAATGTAAACAGTGTATAAGAACTGTGGTGTGACCAATCAGAACAGAGCTGAACTCACCTGAGGTCGTTGCCATGATGATGGAGCTCCTCAGGTAGTTGTTGGCAGGCACGTAGAAGCAGTGCAGCTCGTTGCACATGAATGTGCCCCTCCTGGCCTGTTTCTGGGCCACATACACAATGTATGCATACAGAGAGCACATGGTGACAATGGGCATCACGATGCCCACTGCCATCCACAGCACCACGAACATCCGGTTCTCAGGCCTGAAGCTCGGGCAGCACAGGAAGCGCGACTCGCTGTACCCGTAGCTGCCAATACCGAGTAGTGGCAGGGCGGCATTCAGCAAACAGAATGCCCACAACAGGACCAGCACCGCCCGGATCCGACCCACCGTCCAGAGCTGCGGGTAGCTCAGAGCGAAGCAGATTTCGGTGAACTTGTCCACAGTGGCCCAGGCAAGTGAGTGGATGGACGATGTTTGCAGCAACAGGAAGATGAAGGCGCTGCCCTGACAGAAGGCTCCATCGCTGGGGTAACCATCCAGCCGAGCCAGGCTGTTGTGGACTCCGAAGGGGATGGTGGAGAGTCCGAGGGCGAGGTCGCTGAGGCTGAAGCTGAGCGTGAGGCCCAGAGTGTCAGTCCGGAGCTCCCTGTGGAAGAGGAGCAGCAGCAGGAGAACAAGGTTCCCACAGACTGACGCCACGCTCGACAGGATCATCAGAGCAGCATACAGAATGCTGAGAGCCGCCGCCATCTTCAGACCAAGGTCACATCGGGGTTCTGCAGAGGGCTCCTGCAAGTCCATATGAAGTGTTCAAAAAGTCTAAAAATGTTTTTAAAAGTCTTAAAAAGTCTATAATCCAATAATTAACAGGATCATCAGAGTGGTGTACACAGCACTCAGAGCCACTGCCATAGTGAGACCCAGGTTACATCAGACCAGCAGGACGACCTGCTCAGGGCTTCTGCAAGTCCTTAAAACATCCAATAAAATCCAAAGATCTGAATGTTAGGCCATAAAAGTCTGACAGTGTGCTCAGAGTTGGTCCCATCTTCAGTGTCAGGGGTTAGGTTACAGGCAGGCCGGATGACAAGACTTTTGCAAGTCTTTAAATAGTCTAAAGATGTCTTAAAAAGTTTATGATCACAACGATCATAACAGTTATGTACAGTGCTCAGAGACACCGCTATCTTCAGAGCGAGGTCACATCAGACCAGGAGGACGATACTGCCAGTCCAACCTTAAAATAGTCTACAAAATAAAAATCATCAGAGCATCTGAATTATCAGATTTTTAATCTTAAAAAGTCTAAAATCCAATTGTCTTAGTGTTGGGCCTTAAAGAGTCTTTAAAAAGTCTGAACAGTTGTATTTACTCAGAACCTTCCCACAGCATTGTGTGAAGTTGTGATCATATTTATTTGTGATTTAGAACACAACTACTGTGAAACAAACAGAAAATAACATTTTATTCCTCCGTTTTACTTTTTTTTCTTGCAAATGCTTTCCCCTCTTCCACTGCTGCTCTCTCCCTTCACTTGTTGATCAGAGAGGAAGGGCGGAGTTTGAACCTTCTGTTCACAAACAACAAGTGATAAATCTTAAATATTACACCTTTAAATCCACAGTCCTACATCTGTTATTTATGTCATGTTCTACATTTTATTAATTAAATGCTAAAATCAAAACTGTTCCATTCATTTCTACAGAGGCAGATATAAAAAATGTTATCAAAAATCTTATCAAATAGTTTCAACCTCCACAAAATTCTAGTACAGCGGGTCCACAAGTACCACTGTGTTCACTTTCAAGTTGTTGTTTTAAATACCAAATTCACCCCCAATATGCAGACATTTTGCACACTGAGTTAAAGTTAAATGTTGTAAACTGTAGAGAAAACTACACGATGAACAGAGGCTTCAAATAGACTGTTACTGAGGATCGGTCTCAACAGTTCTAATTGGAGCAAATTAACAATATTACATGAATCATGGAGCTTTAGGACTTTACCTGATGAATATCCACAGACTAGAGGAAAAACCACTAAACAGTCACATTCCGGTGTGGTGACGTTTTGTCAGGATGACCGTCTGAACGATGAGTTTTAAAACGTGTCAGATGTCGTCTCCTCGGGTCCAGGTCGATGCTCAGATTCAGTCTGATGTGATCTGAATCTGCTGAATCACTGCACCGTTAAACTGCTGAGTCACAACAGTGAGGCAGTGGAGGGAATGGGTCACAACCGGATCCACCTCTGATGGACTCACTCAGAGCAAACTAATATTTTCACTGTTGAGTAATCTGTCGAGTCTTTTCTCATTCATTAATTGATTAGTTGTTGTTAGTTGTCAGAAAATAGCAAAAAATGGTAATAGTAAAAAATGTGTTTATGACCTCAAATGTTTTGTTTGGTCCAAAGATATTCTGTAGCAGAGAAGGAAAGAAACCAGGAAATATTCACATTTAAGAATCCCCAAACGGAAAATGTTGACTTCTTTTTTCTTAAAAATTCCTCAAACTGATAAATCAATTAATCCAAATAGTTCAAGATTAATTTAATAGTTGACAACTGATCAGCTAATCATTGCAGTTTTAGACTCACTGATCAGTCAGTATTGATCAGGTCCTTCGGTGAGTCTCAGATCCTGATTGGTGTTTGATCCTCATCGATCAGCTGTTTGATCTACTCTAAATCTGATCTCCATCTGAAGAAGCAGAGGGTGAGCTGCAGGGGGCGGGGCCTGTGTGTCTCCTGAGGCAGCGTTGCCGTGGCGCACCTGTCGGTCACCTGCTGAGATGATGATGAGAGTTCACTCTGCTATCTGCTGTAAACACAGGCTGAACATTCAATATCCTGAGTGTGTGTGTGACTCGGGTAATGACAGGTGTACAGGTGTGTAATCATCCTCATCCTGCTGCTGTTAAACCTCAGACCTCTGAGCTCTCTGTTGAGACAGATTTACCACAGCAGCTCCATACAATCCATCGTTCCCTGGCGGCAGACTGCAGTACAGGGTACCGGCATTAACCCCGCCCCCTCAATAGGCGTGTTTTCATCCAGTTGCTTTAATTCGAATGTTCTGTATTCACACAAAAAACCTGCGTGGAATCTCTGAAAAATTTGAAAATCCCTGGTGTTAAGGGATCTTCCAAGGCTCTGACGAGAGCTTCTTCTGAAGAGAAGCAGAGACACAGAGAACTGTGCAGAGCGCACATGGGCAGAACTAATGAAACACGTGACAGACATTCTGTTTTCCAGTTCATTTTCTCCTTATGTTGGACTCCAGACCGGTACTGCTTAGTGCACTCGTGTGAGTTTGAGACTGTTTATTGCCGATGAAGATCTTACGGCTATTGACCAGCTAAGACCATCAGCTGTTTCTTTGCCTGCACAGAGGAGAAGTGAGCCTGTTACAAACTTCAGTAGTTGTCGCAGAACAGCTGCCCAGAGTTGTGGATGTTCTGCTGTTGCTGAAGGTGTGTTTTCCTGCTGCTCATCCTTGTTGCAGACAGAGATTAGCCTGACAAGATGGGATCTGTGTAATTCCTGGATACTCGTGCTTTTGAAGATTTGAAGATTTTTACAAAACTCATTAGGAGCTGCTATCGCTCTACACATGGAGATATTACATTCCTGTATGTAGCATTGCATACAAGTGTCTTCCCCAGATGAGCCAGTGGTGAAAGGGTTACATATGTTTAATTAAAAGAGTATTTAAAAAGTACTGTGAAATACTGTACTGTGGTATTTTGATGGATTCTGTACCATACCGTATGGTAAAATTTCATACCATTACATCCTTAGTTGTCATGTGTCATCTCAGATGTGTGTCCTTTGAATGAATCTGTGAGGAAGAACATCTCACTGTAACTAAATTTGTTTGTTTTGCAGCACAATGCTCCTATCCCTCAGGGCGGCCGTGGAGCGATCCAGTTCGTCACTCAGTACCAACACTCATCAGGACAGAGACGCATCAGAGTCACCACAACAGCCAGGAAGTACGACCAACACAAACATGAACACACAAACATACAAATGCTCTGACCTCTAATTAACCCCTCCCCTGCCTCTAGCTGGGCCGATGCTCAGACTCAGATCCAGAGCATTGCGGCGTCCTTTGACCAGGAGGCGGCAGCCATCTTGATGGCCAGGTTAGCGGTTTATCGAGCGGAGACGGAGGAGGGGCCTGATGTACTGAGGTGGCTGGACCGACAGCTGATCAGACTGGTAAACAACAAACAAATGAATAATAAACATAAACAACAGACAGACCAACAGCTGATCAGACATAAACAACTACAAATACAATTCAAAATATACACATGAAGCTAAATGTTAAATCTAAACACAGTGAGCTGATCGGGATGTGAATCTGATATTAATATATATTGACAAATATGTTCTATGTTTATTTTTAATCTAAATGTTCAGTCTATATCAATAGTGTTAATCATCTTTGTTTTGTTTCAGTGTCAGAAGTTTGGAGATTATCATAAAGACGACCCGAACTCCTTCAGGTTCTCAGAGACCTTCTCCCTGTACCCCCAGGTGATCCACGTCCTAGAATAATCTGATCCACATCCCAGTCCTCTATGTTACCTGAAAGATAAAAATAAACTGTTGTCTGTTTGAGTTTGTTTACCTGTTTCTTTGCCTGTGTTTGTTTCAGTTCATGTTCCACCTGAGGCGTTCTCCGTTCCTTCAGGTGTTCAACAACAGTCCAGATGAGAGTTCATATTACAGACATCAGTTTAACAGACAGGATCTGACGCAGGCCCTCATCATGATCCAACCGGTTCTGTACGCCTACTCCTTCAACGGACCGCCTGAGGTACACTTGCAGTTCACATAGACCTGGACACTTGTAGTACACGTAGACCTGGACACCTGCAGTACACGTAGACCTGAACGTGCACCTGAACACAGCTGTACATGTTAGAGCCAGGTGTTTTATAGACTGTGATCCATCATCAGTATGTGCTTCATGTTTCAGCCAGTCCTGTTGGACAGTAGTAGTATCCTTCCTGACAGAATCCTTCTGATGGACACGTTCTTCCAGATCCTCATCTACCATGGAGAGGTACTCAACTGTCACGTACAGCATTGACAAATGATCAATCAGTTCATGGTTTAAACATGTTAATGTGTTCTGCATCAGACGGTGGCTCAGTGGAGGAAGGCTGGTTATCAGGACATGCCCGAGTATGAGAATTTCAAACACCTCCTTCAGGCCCCAGTGGACGATGCTCAGGAGCTGCTGCACACACGCTTTCCCATGCCCAGATACATCGACACGGAACATGGAGGCAGCCAGGTAAGAGTGCTGAAACATGCATATATGTACATACAACACACACAGACTCACAGTTTGTGCTAGAGACAATATTTACACTGTTGTCATATAAAGTCTCTGAACACAGACTATAATGGTCATATACAGTGGATATAAAAAGTCTTCACAAATCTGTTCAAATGTCTCTGTGTGATGTACAGGTTATCGGTCACATTAAAGGTGGAAAAAGTTGTGAAATTATTTATCTTGGTGTCTTGGTGGTGTTTTTTACATCACAAAAACCTGACATTTGAACAGGGATGTGTAGACTTTTTATATCCACTGTATAAATACAGACACATGATGGTGGTGGTGGTGATGATGACGATGATGATGGTGTGTTTCAGGCTCGCTTCCTGCTCTCTAAGGTCAACCCCTCCCAGACCCACAACAACATGTACGCCTGGGGACAGGTAAGACTGACCTTTGACCTCACAAAGTCTGTGTTCAGTCAGCTGTTTCTAATAACATGAGTCAGGTTCAGTTTGTTCATTCTGTTCCTACTGGACTTCAGAACTGAAACTCTAGAACTCGGGGCTCCAAAGTGAAGCCACTGCTGTATTATGTTAAAGTGTAATGTTGTGTTTAGACCAAACATGAAGCCAACTTTCTCTTCGTATTACTGGTGCAAATAAAACTCATAGTAAAGTACAAGAATTAAATAACAGATGCATATTTTCAGGACTTACTAGGTCAAGTACAGTTTCAGTCACTCTTCTTCAGTCATCTCCTTTTATTCTGTCACAGAAGTTGAATCATTAGCTCCAGGTGAAAACAAACGGGCACAATAACCCTGATGTCAAGGTGTTGGGACAGTTGGCAGGTTGTAGTAGAAAATTTCATAGACATGAGCTCAAATGTTTTGCTTGTTGTGTTAAACAGAATCGTTTTGTATTTTGTCCCATTGTGTTTACAGTTCAGCTTCACATGCTGTATTTTATTTACTGTTATGTCAGATTAGCAACACATTCCGAGGGAGGCTGGGGACATTGAGTCTGAATGGACCATGTTCAGCACCTCCTTCGCTAAAGCAGCAGCACAGAACTGAGGATGGAAGGTTGTTGGTGCCTGTTGTGGCGGCAATCCTACAACCTAGTGGTGGACACCGGTGGTAGTGGTGGCCGGGCTGCAGGGGTGGATGAGATCCACCCTGAGTTGCTCAAGGGTCTAGATGTTGTGGGGCCAAATTGGTTGACATGCCTTCTCAATGTTGCGTGGAGGTCAGGAACAGGGCCTCTGGCTTCGTACGTGGTGGTGGTTCCCCTTTTCAAGAAATGGGACCAGAGGGTGTTCTCCAACTACATAGACTTCCCAACTACTGGGAAGTCTATGCCAGGGTACTGGAGAGGAGAGTCCAGCCCATAGTCGAATCGATGCGGATTCCGTCCTGGTCATGGAACATTGGACCAGCTGTAGTGTTGTGTTTTGTGGACCTGGAGAAGGCGTTCGACCGTGTCCCTCATTGTGTCCTGTGGGGGTGCTTTGGGAGTATGGGGTCCATGGCCCACTGCTACAGGCCATTTGGTCCCTGTACAACTGGAGTCAGAGCTCTATTTTTGATTCCATTTTTGGTCTCAACGCAGTGTAATACCGCTGACAGCCACTAGATGCTGCTCCATAAAGCCCTGGCTCCATAGACTTCCATTGAACTTGTCTCTATAAATACTAAGGAGTATTGTGGTCTCATTGGTTTTATGTGGACCCTCTAATAAGTGTTGTGGTCCATGGTTCATCAGGTCTCAGGTCTAATAGAAGCTTTGATTGACAGGTGTGATTGACAGCTCACTGCTGGTGAGTCAGACTTTCAGAGCTGACATTTATTTAATAAAACACACATCTTCGATTGTAGTTGTGTTTAATAAGTTACACTAACAAGATGTAAAATGACTTTGTTACACGATGTTTTATGACGTTTACAGTTTTACTGAGTCAGTACGTTAGCGTTTAGCGTTAGCTCACACATGACTCCTCATGCTCCTGCAGCTCTGCCCCTTTTGTCCAAATATGGTCACTTCTGATGACAACCAAAACACAAACTACTGTCTTCAAAACGACTGAAACTAATGGTGACCGTTCAATGGTTCAATAGCTCTATTCAGTCTATGCCTGAAACCCCTTAAACTCCTGAAAACTTGACCTTCCTGCTGTTTGACCTGGTTTTGTTGTGTTTCATTTTGTTTTCTTTTGTTAATTCTCGTTGTCCAGGAGTCTGGAGCTCCGATCCTGACAGATGACGTCAGTCTGCAGGTTTTCATGGATCACCTGAAGAAACTTGCTGTGTCCAGCGCTGCCTGACCTCTGACCTCTCTGCATGATCTCTCCATTTATTTGCTGCCTGAGTCTAAAGAACAAGCTGATGTAGCTGCCTTCTCTCTATAAACCAGTTCACACTAACACCACAGAGCGGCTTCATATAAACTGGCTTCATGTGTCACTAAATCCAGTTAAACCCTGAAAACCTTCAGTCTGTGTGGATTTTAGGACACGTTCACTTTTTTCAGGTTAACTTTATTCCTCCTGTTCGCACTTAAAGTTACACATCATCATTTTAGGAATTTTATTTCTAGGAATTCTAAATTGTACATGTTAAAAAGATCATTTATAGACATGTAGTGAAAGGGAAAAGAAATGGAGATGAAATCCATAGTTCTAATCATTTTTTCAGTTTTTAGACAGTTGAGATGAACAAGAAGCTTTAAAAACAGCTCACATTATCTTCAGATGAATTTAAACATCTTTATCCACTGACACTGAAATAGTGAACTTGTCCTTTAAATGCACTCTTTAACCAAAGCAGTTGACCAATCAGATGTCAGACATTAAACCTGTGGTTTAGTTTGAAAATCACTGCAGTTCCTGTTTCTTCCAGCAGGGATCTGACTGAGGTCCTGCTCTGTTCAGTGAACAGGACCGGTCTCTGATCACATGATCAATGTGAATATTTCATAATGTGGAGTTTGATCAGAAACAAAGTGGATTAAAAGTGTTGCTTCGTTTGTTTTGCAGTTTCAACATTTTATTTGTTATAAAACACTAAAAACATGTTTCTGTCTTTGTTCTTGTTTCTAATAAAATTCTGCTGCAGGCAAATCCACTGTGGTTTCTATAATAATAATAATAAAAACAATCGCAATGTGAATAATAACTTCCAACACAAATAGACTTTTATCTGAGGGTTTGTTAATACCCTACAACTCTAATGTCAGGTGATTGTGGTCATGTGATGTTCATTGCGTTGCTGTTGTCTGAGTTGCGTGGGTAGTATCAGCCTGCCCACTGATGTCATCGAAGGTAGGCGTGTTTTCCTGCTCCCATCCCTGGTTTTTTCAACAGGCATGTGTTTGAGTGATTTTCACGTTAGTGATGGTAAAATATTTTTTGGGTGTATTTTACCATGGAGGGGGACTGTGCCTTCACGTCAAGGTTCACGTCCCAGGAACAGGTGGACTGAGGAACAAGTTCCCAGCTCCATTACATTTTTTTTAGGACGTTTTCGTTAATGATTCCCTAATTTTTCACTAATTTTGGAGCCTTTCCATAGGGGCCCCCCATGATACTTTTTGTTTGTTTTGTTAGACGTAGTATAGGGGGAAATAAAAGAAGAGTTCTTCAAGTAAAGATCGACAGTAAAGATTCACCTTTACTGTCGATGGTAAGTTCAGGTGCAGGTAAGGTTGATCCAATGTAAAGCAAAAGTTCACCTTTAATGAAGCACATGATCTCTCTAAATGTGTCCATGTGGTCCTGTGTTTATTTGAAGTTATTTACATTTTTTTATTCTATATATTTAGATTGTTCTAACTTATTACATTTTACTAACATGAACATTAGCTCTTTTTCAGTCAAACACTTTCCAAAGTTTTTTTCTGATGTTAATTTGTTATTAGAGTCAAAGGCCTCAGAAACTATAAAGATTATTATTATTCTTTCTTTCACATTAAATTGTTTTATTGATGAGTTAAACACACTTTAATACTCATGAAAACATGCACGAGCATCAGAAGATCCTGGTCCTGGTTTATGTCCAAGCAGGATTTCATAAATTCAGGACCAGCATGAGGTTTGACGTAGACCAACCAGGTCTAGTTGACACACATATCAGGTCCAGGCGTCTAAAGAAGCCTGTGGGAGCCGAACCCTAAACCCAACAGGAAGTCAGTGTGGGCCAGAGGACAGACCTGAACACATCTCCACATCCACACTGAAACCCCTCAATTCTGGCTTTAATTCTGCATTTCCCAAACTCAGGGTCGGGACCTAAAACAGTTCTCTGACCTGTTTTTATTGGGACCCCAGTCGTCAGAGTGAAATTCAGAACAAGGCTTTGATTCAATACATTAATTTTTCTACTTACATTAGAAGACAAGGGTCTTGTTATGTCTTGTTACACTTGTCTGTTCAGCCCACATGCTGCATTCAGGGTCAACCCTGGACCTGAAAACCTGATCGATTTATAGCTAAGTTAACATTGACTGTGTCTTCTTCTACTGATCACATGCATGATGTCGTAATGAAAACAGAGATGAATTTATAAATGACGGCTTCAGCAAAACCATTTGAAATTTAAACTCAGTGAAGAAAACTGAACAAAATGGACAAACCTTCAGTATTGAAACAAGTCAGACATGTTTCTTGAGCAAAGACACACTTTTAACAGTGAATAAATTAGGTGTTTGTTTGTGTACATTTGATTTTGTTGGTGAGTAGTTTGTTGTGCATAGTAGAATTGTTGTTAGTCAGTTCTAGCTGTTATTGACTCATTTCTAAGCTGAATTAGGCAGAAAAAGTCCAAATGTGTAGATGAGAATTATGTATTTTTGTCTTTAATCTCGTGCTGTGAAAATGCACATTTATTGTGTTTTAGGTTTATATAAACTCTGTGGTATAAAATAAAAGCTGTGAAAATATGAACTTCCTCAGTACTGTCAGTCCTCTGGTGTCTCCACCACAAGATGTCCTCCAGACAAAACAAGCCAGTCAGAAAATCCTTTACTTGTGATGTAGTAAGAACCATATCCATAACCAATCATATTCAAGGTATTTTTGTTTTTTTAGCCTCACCCCCATTGGTTACTATTAACAGAACAGTGTCCATGTTGGTAAAACTATCTCTGTAAAGTGTATTATTCCTGCTTCAGTGAATCCAAACTACAGCACAGCCTCCAAAGGAGACAGATGTTACAGACCAGTGGATGGATTTGACTTTTGGAGACTTACTTTGACTTATCTTCAGTCTTTTTGGATGTGTACAGCACATTAATAACTGATAACTGTTGACACCTGTTGACAATTCTGCTGTTGGTAGCTGTTGCTAAGGGATCTGTGGTTAGCCAATCAGAATGTTTTCTGATGAGTGAGTGTAATATGAGCCGTTTGTGTCAGACACAGAGAAGCATCATAAAAGTGACGAAAAATCAAATGTATACTGTTATTTATGTCAACACCTTTACAGAAGTATGTAATATACACATACACATGGAATAGATAGAACTTTAAGTGTTAAGACATGAGACCTTTAAAGTCTTTTAATGTGAACTTTTGAATTAAATAAATGTTAGACTGTGTAGATTTGTGGTCGGTGTTAGAACATACATGTGATGAACTCCACATCAGGCTCAGAACCACCACGTGTCCAATGCTGTCCTGTAGCTGTGCGCGCTCCCGTGACAGACACGCGGTTGTGTTCTCCTCTGAACAGTAGTAGAAGAAGAAGAAGAAGAAGAAGAATTAGAACGGGGGCGGGAGCCGGAAGTATAAGGTTGCGGGCACGGTGCTTGTTCTTTCAGTTCAACATGGCGGACACAGAGGGTGAGTCTCTGCACGTTTACACAGAAAACATGTTCAAACTGCATCAGATGAGTTTAATGGTTCAGTGTTTAATCCGGTACTTCGTGCATTAGTGAATTCGCGGTGTTTATATGTGGACGTTTGTTCAGTTAAAATCCGCCTAATGACTAAAAACTAGTATTTAGGATTAGCTGTGTAATCAAAGAAACTCAGACCGAATAGTGAAGGTTTATTTAAATAGTTTCGATGTTTAATGTGTCTCTGATTGTTCAGCCTGAGGTTTATCCTCCGAGTCCCTGTAAACAGGACTCGGTTCAGGATTTTATTCCTTTGGTCCGCGAATCCTTCTGCAGAAACACGCGTGTCTCGGATCCACGTTGGGCCAAAATCTGAACCAGATCCTGAGCAGACTACGACGAAACCACTTGTTTGTTGTTGAGGACCCGGGTGTTATCGATGACCCTGAACTGATAGGTGTCCTGCATCGCTCAGATATCGATCCGTATCTGCAGACGTGTGTTTTTCAGGTTCCAGGCCTGTTAGCTCCGCGTTAGCCTCCTGATGCTAACAACCACGTGTTACCGGAGGCCACGTGAACCTGGACCCAGCAAGTCATTAAACTCACATTTAAGTGTTTAGTGACTAGAAATGCTTTACTACAGTAAAAATACAGCATTCAAACGTGACTTCAGTTAAAGTATTCAAGTATCAATAAAACGTTCTTGTATTTTATTATTACTGCTGCATCAATGTAAAAAGAGGATTTTACTGTATTTAACATAATTAAACTGTCTGAGGTAGAATCAAAACCCTTGATTAAATTGATCTCCCATCATTTGAATGTAATGATAAGTTTGAGTCATTTAACATGAATTTACGTTTGGTTTTCAGTTAAATTTAATTTGTTTCATCTTCTGTGACGGTAACTGAGTATCTTTGACATTTTATAAACTAAAACTATGAGTCATCAGAATAAAACCTTTGACAATTTAAAAACAGAAGGTTGTTTTAATCTGCTTCGTATTTTCTGTTTGTAAAACTGTGAAAAAGGTTTGAAATGCCAATTACTTTACTTTCTTAGAGTTTTAGTCCAAACTTTAAAATTCTAAATATATTAAAATGTTCATGTCTGAGAAGCTGGGACTGGAAAGTTTTCAGTCAATAATCAGATTAACTCTATTTCATTAATTGTTTCAACTGTATTTGTAAAGTTTATAATAAAATGTACTTAAAACTGTAAATGTACTGGAGTAAAAAGTGCAGTATTTACTGAGATGTGGAGTCAAAGGATAAAACTGTATAAAATGCTTAATGTGTCCTGAAGTACTGCAGTAAACGGTGAATCTGTCTGATGAACTGTTTTCTGATTGTTACAGTAACGTCAGCGAAGAAGAAGAAGAAGACGAAGAAAGTCAGTGAAGATGAAGTGGGGGTGAGAACAATGAAATGTCTTCAGTGTCAGAAGATTCACATAAGATTTAAATCTATTTTGTTTACTTAGGGCTGATTTGGTGGAAGTCATTGTTTTTGATTTGAGTTTTTAACCTGTTTAACCCTAGGGTTCTGGGAAGGGGTGGTTTCCCTAAACGGGCATACCCAAAATAAAACAAGAATAGCTTCACAACTCTCAGGTCAATATGTGTAATCTCGGCCTCTATGGAAAGACAAGACCTCAGACTATAATTCCAGTGTTGGTAACACTGTGGCTGTTAAGCCTGAGTAAACTATGTTAAACCCAAGAGAAACTTAGATTTTTATCCTCACCTAACGTTTATTCCAGAGAGTAGATAACATAACATTGATCAAAGCTAAAAAGATGCCCCTGAATCCATTCTGTACCAAAGTATGAGTGTAACACAAAGCACATTGATTCTACGTATGTTTTAGTCACGATAGCGCCAGGCGGACTGAAGTTGGCACATGATGCCCCAAGTGTGCCAACTGGACTTTTTTTGCACTTGAAATAGAATCTGGCTACAAAATGCTACGTATTTCCACTACAGGAGGCTATATGAACTCAATGCAGCCTTTGGCTACCGCCTTTTACCAGTGTATTTTCAGATTCTACCATTGTGCACGAATCATGCACCATAGCAGAAATAATGAAAACATGAGAAACCTTCTAAATAAATGCTTTCTCATGTTGATGATCTAAAGCAGCCATCTGATCAGCTGACGAGCATTTGTACGAAGGAGGGAGGAGCAGCCTACGCCATGCTGCATGTCTTCTGCCTAATTTTAAGAGTGGCAGACAATACTAACATGAAACAAACATGGACAATGTCAGATCTACTGACAACCATGCAGATAAAACAAAACAGAAGATGGAGACACTGTTTAACAACAAATACTAGCAAACTAGCATTTTAAGTTTTTGTTGAGCAAGATCTGATCTTTGTCAATTAAAGACTTTATTAAACTGGACTTGGACTTGTTTTCCTTTGATCATAAACCATTGGTTGTTTTTCCACCAGGAAATCCAGCAGAGCGGAGATTTCTTCATCCAACCGGAGTCTAAAGTCGCCAGTTTGGACACCTCACAGTGGCCACTGCTGCTCAAGGTACGACCCACTGATGTCTGGGCCTCAGGGCAGGAGGCTGGGGGGTTGGGGTTCGGGGGAAGTTGACTTGAATATAAACAGGATCATTAGATGTAGTTTTATTTGCTGGGCTCATGTCAGTGTGTGTGAAGTGATGAATTTGTTTATCCATTCGCTGAGTGTCGCTGTCGTGTCACAGCCACTGCTCTGTCTCTGTTCTGGGGGTGGGGCTTCTGCTCCCGTTCTGGGGGCGGGTCTCTCCTCTGCTCTGGGGGCAGGGCCTCTCTGCTGTGGTACCATCGTCCTGGCGTTCTGCCGGTGACGACCTGAAACCACACAGAGAAGGCCGACATGACAGAGGCCAGGACGACTGCTGGTTCTGATCACACTATCTGAGAACATCCACACAGGCTTATAAACATTTATGCAGTTTAGACATAATTTAATCTCAACAATCAGATGAGAAGCTACAGGAATATGAGCTTATTGGTGTTTATAATTAAAAATATGTCTTAAGTGGTTTTAAGGCACTTTTTTATAATTGTTTTTGTTTCCATGGGAACCTGCAGAACTTTGACAAACTGAACATCAGGACAAGTCACTACACTCCTCTACCCAATGGCAGCAACCCTCTGAAGAGGAACATCCAGGACTATGTCAGGTCAGAACCTAAAGCAAACACTCAGCTAATGTTGGTGCCGTCTGACCCTCTGACCTCCCTCTTCCTTCTGACCGGGTTGTCACCTGTGTTCCAGGTCGGGCTTCATTAACTTGGACAAACCGGCCAACCCGTCATCTCACGAGGTGGTGGCCTGGATCAGGAGGATCCTACGAGTGGAGAAGACTGGTCACAGTGGGACTCTGGACCCAAAGGTGACCGGGTGTCTGATCGTCTGCGTGGATCGAGCCACGCGATTGGTCAAATCTCAGCAGAGTGCAGGTAAGAGCAGAGTGCTGCGTGCACCTGTCGACAGGTGTGTGTTAAACCACAGTAACCAGCGGCCGCCTCACTACTCTCTGTGTGTGTTGCAGGTAAAGAGTATGTGGGCATCGTTCGGCTGCACAATGCAATAGAGAGTGAACATACACTGGCCAGGGTAAGTCACGTGATCAGAGTTTACATGTGATTAGAACTGAATACAGGTGTGATCATGTGATCAGGGTGGGATGATGAGAGTCACAAAAGGTTTCGCTTACTGGTCTGAGATCCTGTGATGTAATTTCCTCTTGGCTGTCTGACCAATCCCTGTGTAGACGCTGCATCGGCCATGTTGGACGAGTTAGACTGAGCTGTGTTTATCTGGATAAAAAGCACCGACGTTTACACCATTTAGATCAAACATAAAACTGACAGATTGGAATGAAGTTTTACTTTTCAGTTCGAACAGTTTTCAAACATTTTTACTCCACAGATCATTAAGCCTTTTAATACAGACACTAATTATCAAATGTGAACTTTAATCCAAATGAACGACAGCTCTAGACATGTATGTGTTTACAACTCAGTCTGGTCCAGTATGGTGGCGTGTGTCGGCGTCACCACAATTACACTGTTTTCCGTCTGCAGGCTTTGGAGACACTGACAGGTGCTCTGTTCCAGCGACCGCCACTCATTGCTGCTGTTAAACGTCAGCTGAGAGTGAGGACGATCTACGAGAGCAAACTGATCGAATACGACCCGGAGAGGAGGCTGGGTAAGAAACGCACCTCAGAGGTCAGGTCATCTGACTAAAGATGGGAAACTAAAACTGGGCATTTAAAAAAAAAAAAAAAAAACAGATTATACTAAATTGAGTTTTAAAGCAAATATACTAAAACTGAAATGGAGAACTAATCGGACCGTGGTCCAGGTGTTTTCAGGTTAAAGCCACATGATGATGTGATTGGTGTCATTATCCTTTGGGCTGTGATGACCTGTTATCTATCACCCTTTACTGATGGCTTCACTGACTCGAAACACTGATTTATTATATATTTGATTTCTTGTTGAATTTGTCCTTCAGATGTTACCCAACATTTTAATGTTTCTGACACTTGGTCTTCAGCCTCAGCAGCAAGTTCTTAGATCCAGATCCATGATGTTAGTTTGGTTTTGATGATATAAAGGTCACTTGGTGTTTGGCTTCATGAGACAAATGAAAACCATCATTTAGTTGGTTTCAAGTCTCAAGTGGAGTTGATGTGTGGATCAGATGTTACAGATCCTCAGGTTCTGTTTGTTCAGATCCTCATCCACGTCTCCTCAGGATCCAGTCTAACAGACTGCTCTGGTCTTTTAGGGATCTTCTGGGTGAGCTGTGAGGCTGGGACCTACATCCGGACTCTGTGTGTTCACCTGGGCCTACTGCTGGGGGTTGGAGGTCAGATGCAGGAGCTGAGGAGGGTTCGGTCCGGAGTCCTGGGAGAGAAGGTCAGTGTGGGGTCAGAGGTCGGTGCCAAAGTGTTGAGTTCAGTCCTGATGTTCAGTTCAGGTCTGATAATTAAACTTTGGAACAGAACCAGCAGTGAGGAGTCAACACCAGGATGAACTCAGCTGGGTTCAGACTTGTGACTCAGACTGCTCACATCAACACATGATCTTTAACATGTTCAACAGTCACATCATAGGACATGTGACATCCAGTTGGACTAATGAACTCAAACATGTCATGATGCAACACTGCTCCTTCAAACAAAAAGTAAAGCAACTTCAGTCACTGATCTACGAGTTCAGTCTGTTGGAACATATATTGATAAAGTAAAAATACATTTGATCAAGTTTATCAAACATCTAGAAAAATCAGTTGGCAGTTTCTAACCATGGATGCAGATCAGTTATAGTTAAAAGGCTGTTAGGTTTTCAGAGGCAGTAAAGATTGTTGGACAGAATTTTTCACATGAATTGCTTACGACAACCTTTTATTTAAAACAATTTTAAGGACACGTATGAATCTAAAGCCAGGATTACTCTTGGTCTGACATGTGTTTCATGTTTTTTTTTTTTGTTTTTTTTTAGGACAACATGGTGACAATGCACGACGTCCTGGACGCTCAGTGGCAGTTCGACCACAACAAAGATGAATCATACCTGCGGAGGGTCATCTTCCCTCTAGAGAAGCTGCTGGTGTCGCACAAACGCATCGTGATGAAGGACAGCGCCGTGAGTCTCATTGTGAAAACCTCAAGTGACTTCCTGGCAGCCTTGGTTTGACCGGGCTCTAAATAACCACCTCCACTTGTCCAGGTGAACGCCATCTGCTACGGAGCCAAGATCATGTTACCGGGAGTCCTTAGGTACGAGGATGGCATCGAGATGAACCAGGACATCGTCGTCATCACGACCAAGGGAGAAGCCATCTGCACAGGTGAGTCTGGGTTTGGGTTTAGGTGTGAGTCTCTGGGGCCTCGTCCAGGTGTTTGTTCAGGGTGAAGCCACATGATGATGTGATTGGTGTCATTATCCTTCGGGCTGTGATGACCTGTTATCTATCACCCTTTACTGATGGCTTCACTTTCTGAACCGTAGATGGATGGATAGATTACTTTAAGACAAGAGGGTACAGGTACAAAGCACATTTTTTCCAGTAAAGTTTCACATGGAGAACTAACGACAAGATTGTTAAGAGTCCAAATGGTTACTGCAGTCCTTTGTTGTTTGTTGGGTTTTTTTTTTTGGGGGGGGGGGGGGGGTTCTTCCAGTATTTATCCCCTTCTCTTTCTGGAGTCGAAATGAAAATGTCGTCTTTTCCATTGAGCGAATGGAGTTGATTATATTGAACTCCGTTCAGCAATAACACAGGGACCCAATTGATCTGGATTTTTGGGAGGGGTTTTTTAAAATTATTTTTAATTAATCAGATTTTTCCAACAAATCTCTCAACAAGGAGGAGTTAGTGGTGGAGCACTGAGTTAACCATGCTTTATGCAACTCTTCTGTTAATACTACATATCTTTTTCCCAACATTGCTTTATATAGACAGTTGAATTTTTGTTCATTGAAGTGAGACCCTTATATAGTTTGCCTACAATGACTTTAGAGTTTTCTTAATTATACGCATCAATAAATATCTGTTCTTGAGGGTTCAACTGAATTAGTGCTCCCTATTTCCTGTAAAAAGAAATGGCGAGTACCGGTAAAAGTCCTCTTTGCCTAATTCAAACGATTGGCATAAACCCTCAAAAGTATTAAATTTCCCCTTTGTAATCATTCGGCATCATATTGGATCATTTCTCTCAGCTGTCGCTCTGATGACGACGGCCGTGATCTCGACATGTGACCACGGAGTCGTCGCAAAGATCAAGAGGGTCATCATGGAGAGAGACACGTATCCTCGGAAGTGGGGTCTGGGACCGAAGGTAGGACCGACTAAATAACTTGTCAATCACTAGCAGTGATTGGGTCCTAACCAGTCTGTGACTTTCAGGCGAGTCAGAAGAAGCTGATGATCCAGAAAGGTCTCCTGGACAAACACGGTAAACCCAACGGCAGCACGCCAGACACATGGAAGAACCAGTACGTGGACTACAGGTATGTGGCCCTGGAGGGGCGGGTTACCTCAGGTGTGTTCAAGTGCAGACAGTTATCCCTTTGTGAGCTGCCGTGCTCTCTGAGGGAGTCCGTCTGCGACAGAAATGTTCAGCTGTGAGCTTCTTCAGACTGTTTGCAGAGCTGCAGCTCATCTGACAACACGTTGACTTTTTGTTCTTAGAAATGTCTGCTGAATTAAACAGCAGCTCCTCTTCCTGGTTTTGTTCACATTTTAACAATTGGAAATTACTTTAATACATAGTTCATAAACACAATAAGACTGATTCGTAACATGACACTAATGTATACGATGGCTCTGAATAATTTAATCTATGTGAACTTTAAGTTTTATCCCGTTTGTCTTGATCGACAGCGTCTCCGAGGTGAAGGACGTGTCATCTGACTCTCTGAAGGTAAATATCAGCTGACATCATCTGAAAGGTAACCTATCGTCATGTTCAGCAATGACCTTTAACCTTCATCTCTGCAGAGGAAGCGGGAGGCGACAGACAGCGACAACGAGGTTGCCGTGACAACACAGTCTACAGAAGAAGTGAAGAAAGAGAAGAAAAAGAAGAAAGAAAAGAAAGCGAAGCTGGAGGAGGCGGGGCCAGTGGAGGAGGGGGCAGAGTCAGAGGTCAGATGGGGTTATCAATGAAGTCATTGATCTGTCAGATGATTATTACTAATGGACTGTTTGTTCTGCAGGTGGTTGAAAGCAAGAAGAAGAAGAAGAAGAAGAAACAGAAGGAAGGAGACGCATCAGAGTGACATCACAGATAAGAGGCTCCGCCCATAACACTGAATTCCTTGGAGCAAAGGATTGTGGGAGTTTTAATGGACTGCATGAGTGCAGGAAGTGACAGATTTATTTTTTGTATAAAATATATTGTTTTTTTTTTTGTTTTTTTTCATGTAAATACCGAACAGAAAGCAGTTTGTAATTTCAAAATAAAAGGTCTTTTGTTTATTTCTTTGTTGTTGGATTCTGTCACTAACTGATCTGGATCAGAAACAGATGGATCACTTTCATCTTTTACATAAAGTAGATTCTGAAAACTGAAGCACAGTAACAAAGTGCATTTATTTACCATTTGATTTGCTTTTAGTTTCAGTTATGAAATAGAAAATTTCATGTTGGGGGGGGGGGGGGTGGATGCAGTTTTTAGATGTGTTTGAACGAGTTTAGTTTTAGACAGTAGCTAACGTTAAGCTAGTATCTAAGGATGAATGATCTATTCCATCAGCTCCTGTTTACATGGATGGAGCCAGTGTCCATTTTGCTTTGAAGAGCAAGGACTGAAACTCAAGAAGCTAATGCGTCACTATTCCGTTTGTACCAGAAACTGGATTTTCTAACAGGTGAAAATGCAGCTAGTTCCTTGACCAGTATTTCTAAGCAATTTATAGCTGTTTCAGAGATGTAGAAGATTCAAATTTTTAGTGAATGTACTGTTTTGCAAAAGTCTAACATGGTGCTAATGAAATGGGAAGATTAGCTCTTCTGTCATTTACATTATCAAATCTTTAGTCTCTGTAGAAGTGAAATCAACTTCATGTAATGTTACTTAATTTGTGCTAAATATTAACTAATTCTAACATTGGCTAATGTATCTTAGTCTAATGTGCCAGATATTAACAATGAACTTAATGTAGCTACATCATAGTATGGCTTGAAGGAATTATCGTCTGGAAAAAGAATATTTCCACTTCAGTGTGAGGCTGGTCGTTCTCCTTCCTCTTATGTGTTCTCATGTCATGTTAAAATCCGCAACATGAGAAACAACTACAACCATTGAGCTGCAACTACACACTAGAACTAGACAAAAAAACCCAGAGAACTTTGACCGATGGCGATATTAACATTATGCTAACATTAGCTTTCATCACAAAATGTGGCTTTTGATCTGAAAGTCCTCAGACATAAAAATGGAAGTAGATCAAAATACAACTTAATTTTTACATAAATACTTTTATTTTGAAGGTCAGTGTGTTTAGAGTTCTTAAATTAATTGAATAAACCTTTTTCACAGTTGTTACTAAAGGCTGCAGGTGTTTATTTCTGATTCACCTGAACCAGAGCAGAGGTTCGATTCAACAGATTTGTTTAAACTTAAATCTACATTATTATTAATCAGGTTTATCTGATGTGACTTGTTTAATTAATGACTCAAACTCATCATGTAATTTTGTTTTATTAAGTTCTATTTTAAGAAGCTGTTTTAATTTAATTTGTAAGGGACCATGTACAATATTAAACGTAAATGTTGCCATTTGATGCATTGTACCAGAGTGTAGCCTAACCCTAATTTACATCTGCAGTCGCTGGCAGGTTACAGTGAAAACATTCACACATCAACATAACATATTACACAAGACAAAATACATGACACGTTACACACAATAATACATCACACACCGGTATGTTTCATGAAACATACATACACAAACTTATATGAAATGTATGGATTGTAGAGTCAGTGGTTACAGAGTTGAGTAGCCTTTATCAGATTTTCAGGTTTAACTTTAAAGCTGCTGATGGAAGTACAGCTCTTAATGTCATCTGGTAATGTGTTCCACTGAGTTGTAGCTTTCAACTGAAAAATCTGCACAATTGTTAAATCAATGTTTAAGTTTCATCAGTTGATTCAAACTGAATTTTTTATGTCAGATTTTTACAATAACAGAAACATGAATGACTGTTAGTAAACATGTGATTTTCAGTTATTAATTACAGCAAGAGGTGATTAATATACATGCAGAACATAAATTATGTTGATTATTACATGTTAAAAGGCGTGTTCAGACACCAGGGGGCGCCATGACTTACTTTACCTGTAAATACAAAAAGTGCTTTGGCTGTAATTTTAATGTCATGTGATTCCACAGTGGCTTCACTCCTCCGTGACATCAGTAGGTATGAGATCAGGTGACACATGGACAAGTGAACAGGTCTCTGTGTGTGGCAATGAGGACTCGCACTCTGTGATTGGTCAGTTTCTGGAGGTCAGAGGTCAGTTGCAGCAGGCGGGGGCTTGGCTCGTAGATGACCCAGCTCGGGTCCGCAGGATCTGGTCTGTAGTACGAATCCAGAATTTCCAGAGTGTCGAGAACCTGCAGCTGCCGTAGGGACAGGAAGTCCACATCTGACACATGATGATGTCTGGAACACAGAAGAGGAAACTAGTCACAACAACAAAACACAACAACCCCATTAGCACCTCACATACCTCAGCAGAACCCCATTAGAACCTCACGTACCTCAGCGGAACCACATTAAAACCTCACATACCCCAGCAGAACCCCATTAGAACCTCACGTACCTCAGCAGACAACATGAAAACCTCACGTACCTCAGAAGACCACATTAAAACCTCACGTACCTCAGCGGAACCACATTAAAATCTCACATACCTCAGCAGACCCCATTAAAACCTCATGTACCTAAGCAGAACCCCACTAGAACCTCACATACCTCAGCGGAATCACATTAAAACCTCATGTACACAGCGGAAGCCCACTAGAACCTCACATACCTCAGTGGAACTACATTAAAACCTCACATACCTCAGCGGAACCCCATTAAAACTTCACTTACCTTGGCGTAACTCCATTAGAACCTCATGTACCACAGTCAAACCCAATTTCATCGCTAATCAAATCTTAGCATCAAATCAACTTGCACGTAGAAACTTTCTCTGAAAATTTGCAGGATGCCATTGAAACTGTCCTTAGCCAAAGGAGCTGTGCATCTCACCTGATGTGCAGCGACCGGAGGTGGGGGAACAGCTGTGGGAGGAGCCTGATGAGGCTGGAGGAGGAACCCCAAGGCTCCAGGTGCAGGTGCTCCAGGTGAGGAAGTCTGTGTGAGACCACCTGCAGGTCTTCAGGAGTCAGATCCACACAGAGCGTCAGACTGAGGAGTGATGGAGGTAAGAAGTCAGCGTATACCGCCAAGGGGTGGCCTCCTATAGGTGAATAATAAAACCTCATGAGGACTCAAGTACAACTTCATATACGTCATTGGAACCTCAGTAGAACCTGAGTAGACCCCTGGCCCTTCAGCTGGACCCAGATGTAGTCTTGTGTACTCGGGTGGACACTAGTGGACTTATGTTGACTGTACTGGACCCAGGTGGACTTGTGTACGCAGGTGACCACGTGTGGACTGTAGTGGACATAGGTGGACTCACCATGCACACTCAGGCTGCTGAGCTGGGGAAGTACACTGAGCCATGTCTGTAGGTGACAGGTGGGTCCAGGTACAGAGTACAGGTGGAAGATGGACAGGGAGCGGAGGCCGGACAACGGTGTCAGAGCATCAGGCGTCACCATGGCATCGTAGTTCAACAGCTGCAGGTGAGACAGAGGCAGAGCAGCACCACCTGCTGGAGAACAACAGCACTGTTTACCGTTTACCGGCCATTAGAACCTCATTAATGCTTCATGTACCTAAGTAGAACCTCATGGATCTAAGAACAATCTCATTAGAACCTCATCTACCTATTTAGAACATCACTAGAACCTGTGGAGGAAACTTTCTCCTCAGGATCCACAAATCCTCCTGACTCCTTTATCTCAAATGAGGACAGTCTACTTCTCTCCTCTTAACACTTTTATTAACA
>JAPQRN010000016.1:17695768-17713061 GCA_037367275.1 Coranthus polyacanthus | reverse complement strand
TTCCAGGACGGACAGACAGTGCAATAGGTGTTGTGTGTACAGACAATGGTAAACAGTGGAAATGCTCAGCATGACACGTGTTTGTGTATCTAAACATCATATACTGATTTCAGAAACCTGGATAAACAGGATTATGTTAGCTGCAGGGGACTGCTGCATGTTGGTATCTGATCCTGGTTTGTGACGGCTGCAGATTTACCTACACAGGTGAAGTGTTTAACCAACTGATGAAACCAAAACAACTAAAATGTCAAAGGCCGGAGCCAGCTCACCTGGAGGCAGAGTCGGCAGTGGTGGAGAGGAGTTTGGATCCAGATGGAATAACCAGAGGAGACACTGAGACCGAGCAGGACTTCAGGGACGAGGACGAGGGTGCTGAAGGGGTCAAAGGGGGCACTGTAGTACAAAACATGGGAACACAAGGAAACAAAGCCATAAAGACACAAAAAGGACAAAACCATAAAGACACAAAAAGGACCACACAAAAGAGAAAAGGGTTAGGGTTAGGTCCCGTCAGTTCCACCTTCACCTACAGGTCTTCCGCTGATGGAGTCGTAGATAAAGATGAATGGGTTTTTTTTAGGGGTTTTTATGTTTTTCGTCCATCAACTGATAGACTCATAGTCCTACCTGTTGTAGACATTTTATTTTACCTGTTCTGGGTGTCTCGATGCCGTTCTGGTGAACCGGAACACTGTTCTCCATCTTGAATCTCTTTGATGGCGGCAGCATCTTGGAATTCTGGGAAACAGAGTTTTTGGCTGGATCACACTCGGAGCTGCATGAGGATTTTACTTGCAGTCAGAGCCTTTCTTGAGTGTTTACCTCCATGTATCGGACATTCTTATTGGCCAGACTGGAAGATGGAGACGCTCCAGGAAGCACCTTCATCCGGTTCACCTCATCCAGGATCCCCAAACACCGGGCCACCTGGAGAGCCAGGACAGGACCAGAAAACAGAACATTATCAAATACTGTACAGTAGAGCTTAGTAGAACCCAGTAGATACAGTTGAATCCAGTAGAACCTCCTCCTCACCTCAATGTTGCGGACCTCCAGTGGCGTGGTGCCCCCCTGTGGGCTGATGATGTACTCCTGAGCTGCCTGTCTCACCTGGGCTTGAAGGGACTCAAACTCACGGTAAATGTCTGGAAATCGAGTCCGAGCTGGAACACCGCGCTCTACCTGGAACCAGGAAAACATCAGCTGAGCTCTGACAGTTTAGAAATGTTCATCAGTCTTTGAGTTTGGTTTCTGATTTCAGTGTAGTTAGTTTAATGAGTGCATAAGTAGTTTTAGTTTGAGGTTTATTTTGAGGAACTGACTTCCTGAATCTCCAACTTATCGTGGTTTTGGGATTTTTAATACCCAAATGGTCGTAGGAGCTATTTTTTGGGGGCAATTTACTTCTGGTCAGCTGTCCCAAGGCCAACTGGTCCTAGATTAGGTGCCAGACTAAAGGCTCTTCTCAATTCCCTATTTTTTCACCTTCTCCAGGATACACCTGTGTATCCTTGGTCATAGCTTTGCGGAAGTCTTTTCAGCGATCAGACCCCTGAGCCACTTTGATCATACAAACCACAGCAGGAACAGGACTTTAAAAATCAGTTTTCCTCAATCTGAATTTTTATTAATTACTTAAAATCAAATGTGCAATCATGATAAAACACGCCTACATTTTTGCGTATCTCTGCTTGGAGGAACTAAGACGCGAGACGAGGAGTCGAGGCAAGGACCAGAGGAGCTACAACTTGAAAATTGAGAAGCGGGGTGAGAGTGATTCAAACGACCCTGATGAGAACAAGAACAAGGAACCAAGATACCTCGCTGGATCAGCTCCAGGGCCCTTGAGTCATGTCTGGAGGAAGGGCTTGTTGAGCTTCTGGTGGTTGGACCTTCAGCTGGGCTCAGCCCGAGCCACTTGGAACCGCTTTCCTGTGGGACCAGGAAGAACCGTAAGGGTCTTGTGTAATATGGTTCAGGCAGCAGCCCTGGTGGTCCGACCTCCTAGTGTCAAAACAAGCTCTTAGGACATGGAACATCAAAGGAGCCTGAGCTGGTGCTGGAGGTCAAGAGGTATCTGCTAGATATAGTCAGTTTCACTTCTGAACACTGTGGTTCTGGAACCAACCTCCTGGAGAGGGTCTGGACTCGGTTCCAGTCTGGAGTTGTCCCGGTGAGCAGTAGTGAGAAGGTGTGGGTTTACTCAGAGCCCCCAGTTCAGTGTCTGTATGTTGGAGCTAGGGTGAGGGTTGTTTCCCTGAGCTTTCAGGTCGGGGACTGGGCTCTGGCTGCTGTCTGTGTTTATGAGCAGCAGTTCAATGTCCGGTCTTCTTGGAGTCCCTGGGTGGTGCTGGAAGGCGCTCCCTATGGGGGGGGACTATGGTTCTACTGGGACTTCAACGCTCATGTGGGCAACAACAGTGAGACTGGATTTCTGTGCTAGTCACAGAAGTTGGTGTTCCGACAGAGCTTCAGCTGCATCCTGACGGAGGCTGGGACATTGAGTCCGAATGGACTGTGTTCAGCACCTCCATTGGTGAACACCAGTGGTAAAGGGAGCCGTCAATTCACATCAGTCCATCAGCTTTAAAGTTCAAAATGCCGACCGTACGATACTGAATTAGATTATCTTTTGGGAGGGTACCTTAATCATTAATACACAAACTGTTTACATTGTTATATATTTATTGTACTAAGTGTGATGACTGAATAAAAACCATTCATTCAAAAAATTGCACAGCGTCTTCTTCTTCTGTATTATATTGAATTGTTCCTCATCACAGTAGAGGTGAATCATATCATTTTAGTAGTTGCTTCATATGTATGTTTAATGTATGTGATCATTAAATCATATCAACCTCAGTGATGAAGATGAACATCACGGATATTCAGGTATTTGCTCATTTGCTGCTTTGTTTTTCTTTCTTAATGTTTTGTTTTTGTTAGTTTTGTGTTTGTACCTTCGCCAACAGCAGCTCCCACAGACTCAACACTTTGTTTAGACGTGGCAGAACGATGTCCATCAGCTCCTCGTCCTCACACTGCTCTACCAGCTGAAACACAGCACATGCCTGTTGTCATGGCAAACACATCTGTTAAAATGGACCTTTTTTTGTTTTTGACATTTCCTGTCTATTACCTCCTGCAGTCGGTCTCTCCTCCTCTCCGCTTGCTGCTCTGCCGTCACCACGGTAGCACCCAGCTTCGGAGGTCGACCCCGACGGCCCCGCCTACTGACGAGGCCCACTGTTGTCTGGATGACCAATCAAAGCGGATGATTGATCAGACATGTTCTGTCTTTGTTTTTTGTATCAGGCATTTAAAATAAAGCATGCTCACCTTAGGAGGTGGTCCCAGTGGTCGGCCCCGCCCCCTGCCCCTCCCCCGGCCTCTTCCTCGTCCACGAGGCCGACCCGGTCCTCTGTGATGGAGACCTCTGAGTCCTACAGCTGCTGCAGGACCACCCTCCACCTGAAAACCGGATAGGAAGGAACAGTTAGTGAGGAACCAAAGGAATGGACCAATCAGAAGACTGCAGCTGTCAGCAGCTACAAAATCATCTGCTGAATAACGTGTCTCCAAAGGAATCTATGAGTTTTTTCCTAGAAAACCCATGTATTCAAATCTCTGATGATTCTGATCCGGATTTGTTGTGTTTTTCTCTATAATACTGTATGGTCTTGCTCTTTTCAGTGACTTTTTAAATCGATGTCCTGTTGAAAACGTGTTACCACAGAGATTTATCAGTAATGTTTAAATCACAAGATCGTGATCAACATTACTGATGTGATTTCACAATCTTCTCAATCCAGCTGCCTGAGAGATGA
Source organism: Coranthus polyacanthus (assembly GCA_037367275.1). Lineage (NCBI taxonomy): Eukaryota > Metazoa > Chordata > Actinopteri > Kurtiformes > Apogonidae > Coranthus > Coranthus polyacanthus. The sequence continues at coordinate 17,709,231 of JAPQRN010000016.1, read as the reverse complement.
AGTGATGTGTAACAGTTTAAAACCAGCAAAACCTGTTTTCATTTTGTTTCATTTTTTATATTGTTTTTTTTTTTCTTTTACAAATTTAAAAATCACAAATAACTGGTTTCTTCAACTTTTACTCAGGACCAAAAATCAGCCTTTCAACCTATAGAAATAATGATTTGACATTTATTGTCATAATAATCATGGATACTGGTGTTTTGTTGTCGTACTCTGTGTGTTGCTGTGGTAGCAGGTTTCTCCTCCTGTTTCGTCTCCTCTCTGTCAGCCTCTGCTGCTGTCGGCTCCTGTGATTGGCTGTCGTCTGGTTGCCGTGGGTCTGTGTCTACGGGCGGGTCAGGGTCTCCATGGGTCGGGTTCAGTTTGTAGTGTCGGTTCAGTCCTCCTGGTCCGATGTATGCCTTATCACAGCTCTGACAGCGGAACGACCTGGACTTATGGCTATAGGTGATGGAGGAGGAGGGGGTGGAGCCGTCCTTCCTTGCACCCTCCTCCTCCTCCACGCTCATGTCTGAGTAGTCATCGGAGTCGGATTGGTGTGAGTCGGCCAGATCCTCTGTCTTGATGAACTTGTAGTCCTTGGCTTTGTACTTTGGAGGTCTGGAAACTCGCCCTGATCTGGTCTGGACCTTCACCGCCTTCTTCTCCCTCTTCTTTGCCTTCTTCTCCTTGTCCTTTGGAGGCAGGGCTACGGTGTTAGCTGGAACTGTGGTGGGTGTGGCCTATGTGGAAATGAAACAGTATCGAAATTTAATATCACAAGTGGCAACAACTGGGCAAAAACTGTATATTCAAACTGACATGGTGGACTTCCTCTTGGGTTCAGGTAGTCTTGAATATCCAGATCTATCTCCACACTTCTGGTTCAGTCCACTATGATTCTGGAATAGGGGTCAGTTTTCTGGTTTGTCTAATTCTTTAAATGAATCACACTCCTCTTGGGTGTCACTGAGCGCAGGACGCAGACAGTGTCTTTGTAAAATTGTGTCGGGAGAGTAGTTGTTTTGGTGGAACATGTGCACATGAGGAAGTGTTGTGTTATTAAAATGACTAAATCCCTACAAACTAAAACAACACATAAAAAGACGACTTTATCTAAACTTGTCATTTTTAGTGTATAGTTGCTGCTCAGAGGTCATTCTTTCACGTCGTAATGAGGACTTTCACAACGGTTACACACAGATAAAGGAAGGAAGGACAATAACAATCCTGACACTGAGGATCTGAAATATTTGCCCTTATTCTGCCAGAGTATTCAGGCCCGACTAGGGTTTGGGGTGTGGCTCCAAGAAGCTTCTTTTATGCTTCTAGGTCTGACATGTGGTACGTCTAGATGAGACATTTTGTCACAATCAGGCCCAACACCCATAAATGAAACGTCACTTCTGATGTCTGCCAATATTCGTGAGCTTTCAAGTACGTATAGCTCACAATAAAAAAATTTTAAAAACCCAGAAAATACATAATAATCCTTAGAGTTTCAAGAGGCCTTCATACCGTTTTGTTACTTGTAGCCATTGTGAGTCCTACCTGTGCAGCTGTAGAGGCAGCTGCATGTTTAACCGGACTCCGACTGGCAGTCGTGGCTCCATTAGTCGTGGTCTTCAACAGTGGAACAGGTTTAGCTGAAGCTGGGGACGGGGTCTTAATGGAGGTGGGGGTCTGGACTCGTAGTGGGGAAGAAGTGGGTTTGGGAGCGGGAGTGGAACCTGTGAGCTTGTGGACCAATGGGAGCAGAGATCCGGTGACGACGGGGGCAGGGCTCTGCAGGAGGAGCTGGATCGGAGGGTCTCCTGGATTCTGCTGGAGGAAGATCTGCTGGCCCTGCTGACCCACCACAGGCTGGATGTGGATCACCTGAGTGCTGCTCACACTGCCATTGGCCGACAGCTTCACCTGCGGCTGACTGACAGCCAGAGTCTTGGGGCCGGGGCTAGGCTTCACTTCCTGTTTGGGGACCTGGATCTGGATGCGGACCGGCTCCGACTGCAGACACAAAACCAGAATCAGAGGCAGGAGAAATCTAATCATTTAAACAGAACAGAGGTCTGATAGTTGATCAATGTTGAGGAGTTTTGATTTTTTTTTTTTCAGTGCAGAAATTATTTAAGTTTGAGTTTTATTTTGAGGAATTGACTAGATTTAGTTTTTAAATAATTCACGCAAACACAACCTGAATTGAGCAAAGAACAGGAGTGAAACAGTGTTGTATGACAGGATGATATTGATTAAAAGTCCTTTGTCCACAGAGTTCATGATATTTGTTAAACGACTGACTTTCCTCCAAAATCACCTCAGAGTTGTTGCAGCCTCATATGCTGAAACTCCTGCAGTCTTTGACATTGCAATATATCGGAGATAAAATATACTTAAATGTCACGTTTTTCCAATAGTGTGCAGTCCTAGTTTATAGTCACATGACTGTTCAAACTGTTCTGATGAAAATCAGCACAGTCACTTCCAACCGTGATGACAGTTTAATAACATGTGGATCAATAAGTCTGATCGGACCTGTTATTGAAAACCTATACAGGTCCAGCTGAAATGGCTCTGTGTGGACTCACCTTTTTCTGTATCACCTGGACCGAGCTGCCAGTCTGCATGGCGACCTGCTGGGCCACGCTCTTCAGCTGCTGAGAGGCGTTCTGGGTCCTGGACACGGCCGGACCCTCAGTCGGACCAGCGTTGACCACCAGCAGCCCGCCGGTCTCCAAGCCGGTTTTCTGGGGGGTCTGAACCGGCTTCTGCTGTTTCAGGGTCTGCAGGGGGACCTGGACCTGCTGCTGGGACCGAGTGACCTGGTTGATGACCTGCTGTAGCTGGCTGGGGTCCAGAGCCGGGCCGTGGACCGGGACGGTCCGGACCAGTGGGCTCTGCTGTAGAAGCTGGGCAGCCTCGGTGTCGGACACCTGGACCACCTGCTGCTTAGTGAGCTGGTCCAGCAGAGCCTGCTGCTCCTCGGCGGTCAGCCCGGATCCCTCCACCAGGCTCCCGTCCGGCTGCACGTAGATGATGGTGGTGTTGACCAGGTCTGGGCCCAGGCCGCTCAGCTCTGTGCCCACCAGGATGCTCTGCTCCTCGGGGCAGCTCTGCAGAAAGTCCGCTAGCGGAGCTCCGGAGCCCGCCGCCGGCGCGCTGTTCAAGGGCTGAGCGATCTGCCCGCCCGCCACTGTGGACACGCTCTCCCCGGCCTGAGCGCTTTGAGCGGCGGACGGAGCCGGTGCGGTGTCCCGGGGCTGAGCCGCGGCCCCCGGCGGGTCCGCGGCTGTTATTGTTCTGGTCGAACCGCTGTCATCCTCGTTGTCCGCCATTTTGGATGTGAGGCTAAATGCTAGCTTAGCACACCGAGAGCCAGTCGGAGGATCAAACCGACACGATCGCCGTTCGGTCGGACAAATAAAGAGGTTCTTATGAAATGTGCGTATGCAGGAGGCTAAAACAGTCTGCTGCGACAGAGGGGAACATTAACGGAGCGGAGGTAACGGGAGCAGGGAACGGTTAGCGGGGAGAGTTTTGAACTAGCCTAGCATAGCACTCAGCGGGAGCAAGAGCGGGCGCACCAATTTCCCGGAGCGGATCAGCAGCGGACCGGATTTAGTTCAGTAGGAAATAACTGCTTTATAAAAATGGAATTTTATGAGGAAAATATACATACACAAAAGAAAGCGAATGCTCTAGTGTCTGTAAATTAGAATTTAAATTAAGCTCAAAGGCCAGAAGTCATAAACAGGTTCCTTTTTATTGACACAACCAAAAAACCTGCATTCACACATCAAACCCATTGAAAATATAACAACAAAGCAAACATTAGGAAGAAGGGGCTGTGTATAAGTATATATAATATACACAAAAGCAATTTAAAAGACGTAACGATTTAAAAAAAAAAATTGGCACAACAACACAAAACGACGTAAAAGACAAAACAAGGCAAAAACAATGTCAAAGATGCAAGGAGACAAAAATATCATTAAAGATGTTACAAGAAACAAACCCAGTGCAAGTATAGCCGTTGTCTAAACGTAGTAAAGTTTGTTTTAAAAAAAGTGGAAGGGTACATCTGTGTCCAGGTTTTCTCTGCAGTCGTCTGTGTTTCCTCCTGTTCATAACTATGGGTCATAAATGTGTCCTCAGACTGCAGGTGTATACATTATACATTCTTACCTGTTAGATTAAAGATGGTGTGAATACAAATGTACTTAAACTGGAGTTTAATACATGTAGATAAATTCCGTGTGGAAAAAAAACTAAACTAAAACTAAAATACAAAACTCAGTCAGTCCCACAAAAATGAAGAACAGAGACCTGCGTGGTGTAATAAAACCACAGAGACTTATTATATAAAAGAAAACGACTTTAAAGAAGACAATAATACGCAAATCAATGCAGTAGGGGTGTCCTCCCCCTGCACTCAATAAAGAAAAGTCGAATTATACATCAAAACCGTAGTCATCAAGGGGAAAAAATGCAGATTTTTAATATAAATGTTAATATAAAGTATAAGAATCATCCCATATTGAGGTGTCTTATAGGACTGAGCGATGAAACAGTAATTATTGTTCGTATTTTTTATTTTTATATCATGATAATTATATTTATCGTAATCTACATTTTTGTCTTCATGGATGATTCTATTTACATTAAATTACTAACAAAATGTCGTTTTCATCTTTTTGCGTATTTTACATAATTTTCGTCTAGTTTTGTCTTTTACAAATAGTTTCAAACTACAAATAACCTCGTTTTTCATCTTGTAAATGAAAATGAAGAATGAAAGAAATACAATTTATGTAAAAGGCGCAACAAGACAAAAACAACGTACGTTTGTATGTTGTTATAGCATAAAAAATATCTTGTTTATTACATTCTATTGGCCACAGTTTAATAGACTGAAGCAGCAGATGTTGTTTTGTTCATATTTGTATTGTAAATAAAGATTTAAATGTAAAAACCTCAAGCTGCAGTTCTCTGTTCCACCTGCAGGGGACGCGCTTTGTTTTCATCACTGATCTGTCAGTCACACAGGGCGATGTCAGCTGTCACACCTGTGATGTTCTGCTGCTGTAAACACACCTGGACCCGCACCTGCACACCGGATCCTGAACTTTAAACCGTAAGTGACACACCTGAGCACACGCTGCTTCACCTGATAACGGTTCGGCTCCGTAAACAACCAATCAGAGGCGGTCAGGATGCTAGCTAACCGCACTGGACGATGTGTCCATAAAAACCCGCACTTTGTTCATGATGTGGGTGATTATGTTCGGTTTTCTGGATGTTTCCAGTCCGCTGTCAGAGTCCAAACGGGCCGATGTGAGCCCGGAGTCCGCCTTCTATAGCACTGGCACCGCCGCACCAACTTCCATTAAAATAATAAGCAATTTAGTAAAATCACGGTGTATTCTTGATTATGTTGGCTGTAACACATTGATAAAGATGTTTGTCACTACGGGACACGGTTGGGTTAAATTCGGCTCATTCGAGACTCTTTTACATTAAGTAAAATCCTTTGTTTAAAATATATGTACTGTTCGGTGTCTTCGAATCCGGAATCCGGCTTCCTCCGAATAGACAACGCTGAACCAAACTCCCTAATAATAACTATTAATTTAATGAAATCACAGTGCATTCTTACATTTCTAAACCGTAACACACCAACAAAGGTGTATTTCAGTATTATACATACGTTAACTTCGGCCCACGTTCGATCCTTTTACATTCAATAAAACCTCTGTTTTTAAGCTATTTACTCTCAACACAAAACGCAACACCAAACTCCGTAAAAATAATCATCAATTCAGTAAAATCACCGTGTTTTTTGCAGATATGTTGTGTGTAAAACATGGCTGAAGATGTCTCTCAGTAGTAAACAGTATTCCGTTCATTTCGGCTCATTTATATTCAGTTAAAGCTCTGTTATTAATCTTATTTACTGTAGTTGTCTGTTCGGTGCCGCCCTCCGTGGCACCGCTCACTAACCACTAAAAAACAGAACAAATGTGAAATAAAACTCTGAGCCAGAACTGTAAAGTGGTAAATTGCTGGTATTTGTCATTGAATCACGTTCAGCGTTTGTTGCAGCTGCTATAAGAAGAAACACCGTCACACGAAAGTCGGTAAAACGAATCGTCAATCTAAGTTTTTCTCTCTGTTTCAGATAAAACATCTTCAGTGTAAAACACAGATGAATGTCTCTTATGATTCAGTCAGTAGTTCTGTTTATTTCGGGTGATAGGGTTAGTTCAATTGTTCAAGTTTGTTCAATTAAGCATCGTCTCCATTGCGTTAAATCCAAACTATTGTCTGTTAATTTATAACAATATTAATGCAATAATCCAATTAATATTATTTAGAACAATAAATAGTGTATTGTTATGAGAAGACACATTTCTTGTTATATGTGAACTTTCCACATTATAACTGATACTGATTTCTTTCTGGTCTGACGGTGATGAACATCTAGGGCTGCTGCTAACGATGATTTGATAACTTCTTTATCAAATCGTGATTAGTTTTTTCAAAGTAATGTCAGGTTTATTATTATTGCCATTGTGGAGTATTGCAGTTGGGTCTGTCTATCTGCACCTGTAACTCAAAAACTACAGCACATGTCGACTTTAAATATTTACATATGGTAGGTCTGGCCCATATCCCCGTCCTCCTAGAAGATGGTCCAGATCTGGATCCAGACTATACAATTTTTTAAAGGATTCTTCATCATTGTGAGACTTTTTAACATATTTGTCATTTTCTTAAAAGTCAAAGCAGTTACTGCTCTGAAACAATGGGATGGTGGTGAGTGTATCCCAGCTGACATGGGGTGAAGGCGGGTCCACCTGGTCAGGCCACCAGCTCATCACAAGTCTGACATATATAGACAAACCAACATTCACACCTGCAGGTAATTTAGAGCCAACGATGAACCTATTAAGAGCATGTGTTTGGACTGTGGTAAGAATCCAGAGAAAACGTACACAGACATAGGGAGAACATGCAAATTCCACAGTGAAAGGCCCCAGTAGGATCTGGGTTCAAACCGCTGTGCTGCACTAATTAAACAAATGTTTTAAAAATGAAAACATATAAAACCATTTCAAAAACAAAATTATGATGAATAAAAGCCTCTGGTGATTAGGGATATGCATTTCATGCAAAAATAGGAGGGGGTGTCCTGGATCACGTATGAAACATGTTCTTGTGCTCACCTGAATGACGGACAGTTTGTCTGATGGACTCTGATACCAAATTAAAGCAAGGACACTGTACTATTAACCACAGGACAACAGTCATATAAACTAATGGATTTATTAGAATTTAATCCATCCATTTTCTACAGCTTATCTGGGTCCGGGTCGCGGGGGCAGCAGCCTAAGCAGAGAAGCCCAGACTTCCCTCTCCCCAGCCACCTCCTCCAGCTCCTTCGGGGGGAACACAGAGGTGTTCCCAGGCCAGCTGAGAGATGTAATCCCTCCAGCGTGTCCTGGGTCTGCCCCGGAGCCTCCTCTCGGTTGGACTTGCCCGAAACACCTCCCCAGGCAGGCATCCAGGAAGCATCCTAACTCGGTGCCCGAGCCACCTCAACTGGCTCCTCTCGATGTGGAGCCACTTGTATCCGCGATCTTGTTCTTTCGGTCACTACCCAAAGCTCGTGACCATAGGTGAGGGTAGGAACATAGATTGACCGGTAAATTGAGAGCTTTGCTTTTTGGCTCAGCTCCCTCTTCACCACAACGGACCGGTACAGTGCCCACATCACTGCAGACACTGCCCTGATCCGTTTGTCAATTTCCTGCTCCATCCTCCCCTCACTCGTGACCCAAGATACTTCAACTCCTCCACTTGAGACAATGACTCACTCCCAATCCGAAGGGGGCACTCCACCCTTTTCCGACTGAGAACCATGGCCTCAGATTTGGAGGTGCTGATCCTCATCCCCGCCACATCACACTCAGCTGCAAACTGTCCCAGTGCGAGCTGGAGGTCACAGCTTGATGAAGCCAACAGGACCACATCATTTGCAAAAATCAGAGATTTGATCCTGAGGCCAACACTACAAACTCGGGAACGAGTCTGATTTACAACTGGCAATGCAAACCAAGCTCTGACTCCACTTGTACAGGGACTGAATGGCCCTCAGCAGCGGGCCATGGACCCCATACTCCCAAAGCACCGCCCACAGGGCACCATGAGGGACACTGTTGAATGCACATGTGTTTTGTGGACAATCTCCAAGTCCACAAAACACATGTGGACTGGATGGGCAAACTCCCATGCACCCTGTAAAGGGTAAAGAGCTCGTCCAGTGTTCCACGGCCAGGATGGAATCTGCATTGTTCCTCCTGAATCCGAAGTTCAACTATCGGCTGGATTCTCCTCTCCAGTACCCTAGTATAGACCTTTCCAGGGAGGCTGAGGAGTGTGATTCCAGAATGGTTGGAGTACACCCTCCGGTCCCTCTTGTTGAAAAGGGGAACCATCACCCCGGTCTGCCAAGCCAGAGGCACTGTCCCTGACCTCCACACGACATTGAGAAGGCATATCAATCAAGACAGCCCCCCACCATCCAGAGCCTTAAGGAACTCCAGGCACTGAGGAGTTTCCCAACTACCTCGGAGACCTCAGCTGCTGAAGTCGGAGACCCCAGCTGCTGAAGCAGCAGTGCGGAGCTGTAGAATTCAATGACTATGTGATGGAATGATGGAAGTGTTTATATTCGATCTATCTATAATGTGATAAACACTTGCTCTGTTTTTAATTGTGTTGAATCTGTTTCAGGATCAGTCAACTCTCTGCAGATCCAACATGGCAACTCCTCCGTCTGTCCTGAGAGAGTTCTGTCCGCTCTACTACCTGCTAAATGCCATCCCCGCCAAGGTGAGCAGATCTGATCAAAACCAAAACCAGACCAGTATATAAAAGAGTTGAATGTTTATCTGATCTGACTGATTATTGTTTTTGATGATGTCACTGATGCAGATTCCCTCTTGCCGTCCTCAGGTCCAGAGAGGGTTCCGGTCCATCCTGGTCTACCTGACAGCTCTGGACAGCAGTTCAGACTTCCTGGCTGTTGGCAGCAGTATTGGCATGTTGTACCTGTACTGCCGCCGCCTTGCACACATGAACAAATACAGCCTGGAGGTCAGACAACTCTTAGTACAACTCTGTAGTGTTAGGACACACATGTCACATCTGCTCAGTTTTCTAACACTGTGGGTTTTTGTGTTCAGGGAAAGAGCGACGCCATCACAGCCGTGAAGCTGCTCAGCTGTTTTGATGATCTTGTTGCTGTGGGAACAGCTTCAGGTCGGGTTGCAGTCTTCCAGCTCGTATCTCCACTTCCTGGTCGCAACAAACAGGTGAGAAGATGAACAGGTGTGTTTCAGTGTAGTCGAGGCCTTTTGATGTGTTTGACCTCCAACCTCTGCGTTTTTATGTGTTTGACCTCCGACCTCTGTGCATCTGTAGTCCAGGCTTTTTGATGTGTTTGACCTCTGCATTTCAATGTGTTTGAGCTCCGACCTCTGTGTGTCTGTAGTTGAGGCGTTTCGATGTGGTCGGTCTCCACAAAGGGATGGTCACGTCTCTGGCCTGGAGCACCAATGGTATGAAGCTGTTCTCTGGAGACGATAAGGGACGAGTGGTTTTCTCTGCTCTGGACCTGGACCAGGTGAGAACCTGGGTTTTAAAATGAACTGGACTGAACTGGACTGAACTGGAAAGAACTAAATTGTGTGTGTATGTTCAGGGGGTGTGTAAACCGGTGCTGCTGTTGGAGGAGTCCTCAGGTGTGGTCCAGGTGGAGTACAGTCACCAGGTGCTGCTCGTATCCACACAACAGAGATCTCTGCTTTACTGCACACAGACCCAGGAAGTCCTGCAGCTGGGGACCAAACCCAGGAAGAGGTAACACACATGACCTTTACAACACACCTGTTCAGCGATTGTTTCTGAGCTGACTGTGGTCTGAGGGTCTGAAGGTGTCTGCATTCGTTTTGCAGTAGCGGCAGGTTTGGTGCCTGTTTCCTGCCGGCTCTCTGTAAACAGAGTGACCTTCAGGTGTTCGCTGCTCGACCTGGACTCAGACTGTGGAGGTCTGATGTCAGAGGACAGGTGGAGGACACACGACTGCTCAAACCACTCTTCAACACACAGGTACACCTGAACACACCTGTATTCACTCAAAGACGGCCTGTTCTTCTGTCAAATGTATTTGAAGTAGTCATTTGTAATTTTGAGATCCAAAAATGAAATCCTCCTGTCAAGCGCAAGGGGTAGCAGTGAACCAAACAGTTCCCCTCAAAGCATCACCTCCGTACTGATCGCTACTCTCAGAATGAGTCCAATCACTCACTGAAAAAAGTGTGAAGCTGAGTGTTTACAGTGAATCCGTGTTATGGCACCATTAGGTTTTCTGCTTTAAACTCAGTCAAAATAACTCCGGGTGGGTTTCCATCTGAATGTACTGCAAATTTTAACAGAATTTTCAGAAAATCTGCAAAAGAAAATGCACATGAATGCATGAATTTGTCCGCCCAGTACTTTTATGCGAATACACTGGTCAACAATGATTTTGCTACCGGGAGAAAAATACCTGATTTTACCTAAATTGGGTACACTGGTCTGAAAACAGAATTTCTCCAGCACATCTGGATTTTGAGTTAGGCACAAGTCACTATATATCCATTAGCAGCATATTACGCCATAGTTATATATTAGTTACATAAATTCTAAGTGGACATATAAATTGTTGTGGTGACAACCAGTTTCTCATGGTGGTGTTAGTGGTTTAATCCCTTCTTATGGAGCAGAAATCAGTTAATCAATGTGCATAGATTTCCCAATTTTCTCAACCAAGGAAATAGCCCAAAATGAATGAAACCAACTGTGGCCCCTGATTTTGTCAACAAGATTGTCTTCTTTTTCCATGAATTTAGATCTGTTAGTGATGGGCATCATTAGAGCAACAACACTAGTTCTACTGGTCTATCTCAGACCTGCTTTCATCAGGATATTTGTGAAATGGAAACCAGTTACCAAGGACACTTCAACCCAAACCTGATGGCCGATTACTGTTCCTACAGCAGGAAACTGTCACAACCCACAAGAGCAAGTGTCTGAAACATTTTTGAACAATTTGGAACCAAGTTGATGGGCTTTGCTACTTTGGTTTATTCTTAATTGGGCTTAATGTTCATATCTTTAAGTAACTTTGTCCAATTCAGCTCATATTATCTTCAGATTGTAAATGCACAATGAAAGGTGTTGGCGCGTGTTTTTTTACATGTTCACTTCACACAAAATCCTGACATGCTGATTTCAGATTTGGAATCAGCCTGGTTTAGTCAAGATCAGATGTTTTTCCTCCAGTAGCAGACAAAATGGTTTTTTTTGTTGTCCAGTGATATTAAGAGGTTGTTCTTCATCATCGATTAAATACAATACCATAGCTTGTCTGAGCTGTTGACTGAGGAGCTGATAGATGTAAGGTCTGTGTACTTTCAGACAACTGTTACCCCCGAACCGAATCAAACTGAACCGCTTCGAAAACGAACTGAATCAAACCGAACTCAACTGAACTGAAACAAATTGAAATGAAATGAACCGAACCGCTGGTCTGGATCATATAACATTTCAAACTCTTTCACAGTTTTTCAAAGCCTTTGTCTAACATTTGTTTCTGCAGCTCTTCATACATGGTGATGCTTCTCTGCGGTTTCCATCTAATATGATATTCCTGTAATTCACTTTCACTATATTATTGTTAATTCAAACATCTCTTACAGTTTCCATATCGCTCCACACATGCAGACACACACAATTATTCACTAAATCTGTTTCCACTGCATGTTTTTTGCAATATTTTGAGATTTTTTCGAATTTCCTGTGTTTCCACTCAGGTTTTTATGTGCAAATTGAAAATGCAAATAAAAACAGCTGGATGGAACACACATTTCATAATCTACATGTTCTGCACCAGCCGATTTTATATTATAGTTTACATTAGTTTACTCTGCTCAGTTTTTAGACACAAAACAGTAAAACCATAAATCACCTCCTTTTGGATGTTGTTTCCATGTTTGTGTTGCCAGTAGCTGCCCTAAAGATCTGTTTTGAATTGTCCAAACAAGGTCAGAACGGCCTCTGTTTGTTCTTGGCCGCACATCAACAAACAGCATCAACATACTGTAACATACTGACTTTATACCTTTTATAAGCATCTCTACATCTCCAACTTACCTGTGTAGAAGAACCTTTGCGAGTTCAGCATCAAACATTGTATTACTTGCTGAAAGGTGTGTTTAGTGGGGAAAAGCAATAGCAATGATGACTCTGGTTTTGCTTCTAATTTGATCATTTTCTTTGACTCTGAACGTTGTTTCCTAGTGTTAGTGGGTGGTGGAGGTGATGATGGTCACTTTGTAAAAGCTGTCTGTCTCTGGGTCAGATTCCTCAGTTTGAGTTGTTTCCTCGTCCTGGTCCGGTCGGAGCATATCGTCCTGCAGACAGGCAGCTTGGTCTGCTCAGCTGTTTCTTCAAAGAAGGATGGATCCTCAGCTGGAATGAGTACAGTATCTACGTCCTGGACTGTATCAACGAGGTACAACACCTAATTAGAAATCTGCTACAAACTTTAGCAGTTTGAAGAAAGCTACTAAACCCTGTTTAATTCAACATCAAACCTGGTCTCACATCTGATTTTTAAATGTAATGTTTTAAATGTGGACCTTTTTGTATCCTGCTGCTCTCATGTTCATTTAGATTGATGTTTAGCTGTACTCTGTACTACTTAACTGTTTAGTCTCATAAAAGCCCTTCTAGTGTCACTACAAACACTGATACTTGGATGGATGGATGGATTACTGTCCCTGAATAAGTAAATAATGATAATAAATGAGGTGTGTGATGTGTTCAGGTGTTCATCGGAGGGTTGGAGAGCAGTGGAGACGTTGTGTCAGTGTCATGTTGTGATAACGAGATCTTCATCCTGAAAGGAGACAGAGACATCATCCGGCTCTCCACCAGCCCTGAAGGACTGGCCTCCAACTGTGAGTACAACAAGAGAACAGGGAACACAGGACCCGACAGGACCACCTGACTCATTGCAGCCACCGGACCGACAGGACCACCTGACTCATTGCAGCCACCGGACCGACAGGACCACCTGACTCATTACAACCATCGAACCGACAGGACCGCCTAACTCATTACAACCACCGGACCGAGAGGACCGCACGACTCATTACAACCACCGGTCCGACAGGACCACCTGACTCATTACAACCATCGAACCGACAGGACCGCATGACTCATTACAACCACCGGACTGACAGGACTGCCTGACTCATTACAACCACCGGACCGAGAGGACCGCACAACTCATTACAACCATCGAACCGACAGGACCGCATGACTCATTACAACCACCGGACTGACAGGACTGCCTGACTCATTACAACCACCGG
>JAPQRN010000016.1:17681024-17693540 GCA_037367275.1 Coranthus polyacanthus | reverse complement strand
TATATATATTTACAATTTAATATGTTGATACTGATATACTTGTGGAAAGTGTTCATCAGCGCGATTACCTGTGGTAATGAGATGGATCTGCAGTGATGCCTCCAGCTCGTTTCCTCATTCTACAGATGTAAATGTCCATAATGGAGGGCAGTTTGGCACAAATGATTTTCTCTGCTGTCCTGACTGTCCGTTGGAGTCTTTTCCTGTCCTGTTTGGTGGCTGAGCCAAGCGGTTCTTGGGGCAGGTTGAACTTCCTGAGATGGCGCAGGAAATACATCCTCTGCTGAGCCTTTTTGATGATGGTGCTGATTTTGGAGGACCACCTCAGGTCCTGGGAGATGGTGGAACCCAGAAGCCTGAAGGTTTCTACGGCACTCACAGTGTTGTTGTTAATGATGATGGGGTGCATGACTGGGGTGCTCTTCCTGAAGTCCACTGTTATCTCCTCTGTTTTGAGCATGTTCAGCTCCAGGTTGTTCTAGCTGCACCACTGGATCAGATCTTGAACCTCCCATCTGTATGTTGACTCATCACCGTCTCAGTTGAGGTCGATGACTGTTGTGTTGTCTCCAAATTTCAGGAGTTTTACAGATGGGTCTCTTGAGGTGCAGTCATTTGTGTACAGGGAAAATAACAGTGGGGACACACCCCTGGGGGGTGCCATTGCTGATAGTCTGGTCTTGTCTGTAAGAAAGCTGGTGATCCACTGACAGATAGAGAGCTGGGTGAGTTTGGAGTGGAGGATTTGAGGAGTGATGGTGTTGAATGCTGAGCTGAAGTCCACAAACGGGATCCATGCATAGGTCCCTGGAGATTCGCGGTGTTGCAGGAAGTGCAGTCCCATTTTGACTGCATCATCCACTGCCCTGTTTGACCTGTAGGCAAACTGCAGGGTGTCTAGCAGGGGTCCTCTAATGTTCCTCAGTTACGTTAACATGTTCAAGGGACTTCATAACCAAAGATGTCAGAGCAACAGGCCTCTAGTCATTAAGTCCAGTGATGGTGTATATATATATATATATATATATATATACACATGTATACGTGCCATGTACTTCATATGAATAGAGTTCACGTGTAGTTCATATGATCAGTGTTACCGTGTGCTTAATATGACCTGTGTTGACATGTGCAGCTCGTCCAGCAGCCCTCCATTTTCACCAGTAGCTCTCGCAGCCGCAGTAGCTCTGTTACTTCCTGGGACAGTCTCCATGGAAATGCCCCAGTAACCTACTCCTCTGAGCTGAGTTTGAGCCGTTACAGCGCCCCCCTGGGTCAGGATGAGATGCAGCAGGAGCTGGTGGTCAAAGCAATCAGAGTAAAGAAGAAGAGGAGGAGACGCCAAGGCAAGAGGCACTCACTGTGTTTACACTCACATTAATACAGTTAAATTCCACCTCAAATCACTGGATTTCAGAAAATGTTCCCGACTGACCATCTCCAATTCTCTTCATACTTTAACCAAACTATGTTAATTAGTTTAGTTAAAACAATCAGGCCATGTTTTGTTACAGACGGAAATGACATTTCAAAGCATATAATATGCACTAGAAGTATACATACAACCTGGAAAATGATAATCTATTGTGCAACATGGGACGAGGAACAAGATGTGACAGTAATGTTCATGCATCCTCATGGTCCCTCTAAGACTTAGGTCCAGGAGGGAGGAGATCTGTTGGTTCCTCTTGTTCATATCCTGAAGATCATGGATGGCCCACTTTACATCAACTGACAGGCAGAAGGGACTGAACTGATCTGACAAATTTTTATTACAGTTTTCATCTTCTTTTACAGAAGTTAAAGACATCTTGTACCTTAGAACAACTCCTGAACATTTCATGCATCTATCATGAATAGTTCAACATTAATGGCTTGTTGAACTCAGCATCTTTTTCTGAACCACTCTTTTTTTAGACACACCTTTATTTTTAAAGCCCCAGTATATCAAGAACTAATGAAGATATAAGGCTGAAATTTGGCTGGTGTTTACTAGGAATAATAACATTATTTTCTGAAAGTGTGAAGCAAATTGGAGATGGTCAGTCAGGAGGTGATTTCACATGGACTGACCCATATGTACAGTATATGTTTAGTTAGAACAATTACACTCATTAGAGTGTAATTACACTCATTAGAGTGTAATTGTTATTCTTCATGTCCGTGTACAGACAGCAGCAGTGGAAACGGTCTCTCTGAGAGCAGCTGTTCAGACTCCATGTTCGTATTTGACGGCAGCTGTAGTGACGGAGGAAGTGGGACTCCTCTGAGCGACCGAGCGTCCTTCATCGGTCTGGACCTTCAGGACCAGGAGACCGTAGCCCCCGATGCAGGACTAAAGAACCACAATGAGAGGAAATCTTCCTCTGCTCAATCTGGGTAAGGAAATGCTTTTTATGTCTCATTGTTTTCACATCTAATTTTTCCTGCTTTATCCCTGTTTTTTCTCATCTTGTCCTTGTTTTTTCCTGTTTTTTCATTGTTTTTTCTTGTCTCGTTCCTTTTTTTTCATGTCTGGTTCCTGTCTCATCCTTATTTTTTCCTGTTTTTCACCATCTCATTCTTGTTTTTCTGTCTCATTATGTTTTTATTTTTCCCAACAGCACCTTCCCTCCAGACTCCCTGCTGATCCTGGGTTTGGAGAATCAGCCAAACCTAGGACAGAGGTCTATTTCTGTTCCAGAGGCAGATGTTGTGCCTCCAACTCCAGATGTGGATCTGCTGCTGGAATGCACATTCTCCTACATGCACAACACTGAGGAGGATGACGGCCCGGAGCAGCAGCCGATGGAGGAGCAGGAGGATGAGTTTCTAAGCCCTCTGATTGGACCAGAGGATGAAGACGAGGAGGAGGAAGAGAAGGTGTGTTGAAGACATGACCATATTACAGATGTATCATACAGAACAGAATCCTGGGTCTGTCTCAGGTTCCGCTCTCTATCTTCGTGTTAGCAGTGCAGAATTAGAATTAGGTATGTTGTTGTCGTTATTATAATATACACTACATTTGTGTATTTGTGTTTAGGATGATGATATTGCGCTCCCTGCTGGTCTGTCGGAGCAGATGTTCTACTCCACAATGTCCAGTTTGGACAGAAAGCCCAGTGTATCCAGTGACGATGACGAGGGAGACATTTATCGCAACAGTCTGCCCCCTGCTGGCCACGGGGGAGATGGCCTTAACCCTCCAGCCAATCAGGAGAAGGTAGCAGACAGACGGACAGATGAGGACGCACAGGAGAGAGACAGACACCGAGCTGACCAGGTGAGACAGACAGGTCTAGGGCTTGGCATAAAGAAGAAAGCAAAAAAGAAGATTACATAACACATTTTACAGTGCAAATCTTTAGCTTTCTTTTTCAGCTCATTTGCTTTTTTGTTTACACAAAGCAACTTTACAGCATAAAAAATAAACTTTGACCTGGAGCTGTCAAATCAAGATGATGAGAGACAGGGTTAGATACAGAGAGGAGGTGGTGCTGGGCCACAAGGCTGTAACATATATAATATCATTCATGAAAATGTATAAAGGCTGTGTACTGTATAAACTGACACTGATGATATTTACTCTTTAGAGAATTAAATTTGGTATCAAACAAGGCATGTTTTGATACAAAGCTACTCAGTTTGTGCCTTAAAAATTGAGTGAAGTATTAGTTCTGGCCCCAAAGCCCACAGTCCAGTCCATCACTGATAGCAGCTGATCTCAGCGCCAGCCCACATCAGCCGATTCCCTTTTCATGCATCCAGTTGGCAAATGTCATTCAGGATGCCTTTTTTAAACTGTTTAGCTTGACTAACACTGCTGCTTTAAATGTAAATACATGGAAGGGCAGGGGGGTCCCAGAACAGAGCCATGATACCACCAAATAGAACTTACTACAGATGAAATAACTTTTCTTTTGACGAAAGTGTTTCTGACTGAAATATTGAAGTTCTGTATCCAGCCCTACACAGGTCAGGCTGTCAGATATTAATGCCTGTCTGTTTTCTCTTCCCAGCTGGCAGAAAGCTGGATGGGATACTCTGGACCAGGATGTGGAATACTGAGCCTGCAGGTGACTGACAGGTGGGTGTTAAGGTGATGATCAGGAGATGATCATGTTACATACAGCTGACTGACAAGTGACTGAATCATGTGTTTCAGGTATGTTTGGTGTCTGGACTTTAAAGGAGGACTGTTCTGCAGCCCTTTACCTGAAACTGGCCTCAACTGGCAACGCTTTGAAGACAACGTCCACCAGATGGCACTGTCACCGTCAGGTGAGCTGAGCTACTTCATTTATTTACACTTACATTACACTACACACTTACATTACACTACACTCTAATAAAAGTCTATCTGAAAACATTTACCTGATTTCCTGTTAAAGCAGTTTTACAGCTGTATGTTCAGGTGGTGTTCCAATGCAAAATGTTCACTAAATCCTACAGGTAGTCTGTTGTGGAAGGTGGAACAGAAGAGTCTGACTGCGTTCGCTTGTGCTAAAGTGACAGTGAAAGGAAAGCGACACTGGTACAAAGCTGTGGATCAGACGGCCTTCGTTGCACTTAGTGACGACTCGGCCTGGATCATCAGGACCAACGGAGACCTGTACTTGCAGACAGGTGAGGATCGGAGTCAGACCTGTACCTGCAGACAGGCTTCATCTGTGACATTGGTGTTGGACCAGCAGGGGGTGTCCCAGTACTGCCTGTTTGCTCATCTGGTTTTATTATTTTACTTGTCACATCAGAACACACCTGTACAGACAGATTCACCTGTAGTCAGTCATTACTGATGACACAGTGAAACATCATTTGTGCATGTGGTAGAAGTGGTCACTGTGGTAACCTGTGTGTGTGTTCTCAGGTCTGAGCATGGACCGTCCGTGTGCTCGGTCCGTGAAGGTGGACACGCCATGTGTGTTCAGTCAGGTGTGTGTTCGAGGAGGTGTGGTCTGGGCTCTGAGCGAACACAAAGCACTATTTTACAGAGAAGGACTGAATAGCTTCTGTAGCGAAGGGGAAGGATGGAAGTACGACACCGTCAGGTAAAAATACTACTACTACTACTACTACTACTCCAGTACTACTGTAGTACTACTGTGGTAGCGAGTGTGTCCCTGTTTGTTACTTTCTACATATTTTTGTACATATTTTTGTATGTATCTCTGTCTCTCAGTGAGGCTCAGGGTCTGGAGCTGATGTGCGTCGCCCTGGGAGACGGCGGTACAGCCTGGGCTCTGGACGCCAGTGGCAGCCTCTGGTTTCGAACTGGCATCTGTTCGTCCAGACCTCAGGGAGACGACGACCACTGGTGGCAGGTAAACACTGAGAGATTATCTCTAAAAACATCATGTGAAAACCTGGTTAAACACTGAAGCTTGACTTCAAATCCAAGTTTTAGTTGTAAATGTCTGAAGCAGAATCTTTTTTCTATATCTGTGATGAATATGAAGACTTTACCATCAGTGGCAGCCAGTTCGTATAACTTAATTACTTTTAGTTTTAGTTTTTAGCTTTTAGTTTTTGAAAAATTAAAGAAAACAAAATATTTGGGGTCAAACTTTAGGATTTTACAAACCCATCAGCTCAATTCAAGTTTATACAGGATTTTATTAGAGAAGATCCACCACATGATCTGAATTCTGAGTTGATATGGGATGAGCCTATTTTTTTTGTTTGCGGCTCAGATCAGTATTTCGGACTACGTGGTCTTCGATCAGGGCAGCCTCTTCCAGACATTGCTCCAGGCAACCCAGAGCGTTGCCACGGTGACCCGGGCTCCGGTGGAGCGGGTGGTGGCCTTCCTGTCCCAGTACTCTCAGTGTCAGCCCAGTCTGGTCAGCGCCAACGGCAGTGGAGTCTGGGTGGCGTCGGGTCGAAACCAGCTGCACCTGGCCAGAGGCAGCCTCGTGGGTCAGTAGAGTCCAGATCAGACCAGAGTCCAGATCAGAATCCAGACCAGGCTCTATGGTTTCTACTGACAGTTCACTGTGGTTTCATATGATGTCTGTCTTTGGTTCTTCAGGTACATTCTGGCAGAATGTTGTTCCTCGAGGAACCGTCTCAGCCACGAGGTGGACCTTCATCACATCCTCAGCTGTTCCTCACAGAGAAGGTACAAAACAACACAGAAACAAGTCACATCATGGAACAACATCATAAAATAACACATAACCATGTAACCACCTGTATGTTTCCTGTCTGTATCACCTGTGTGTGTTTCAGGTACATTCCTGTGGTTGGCTCAGAGCAGGAAGGATCTTTTCTGTGTTTGGGATCAGGATGGAGAGCTCCGCCCCTCATCTGTCCCTTTGCCACCTGAGGTAACTCACCTGTAACTCCTGTCTGATTCTCAGCTCCTGTCTGACTCGTAACACCTGGAACCCACTGGTTACCTTTTGCGTTACCTGTTGATTTTCCTTTCGATGCCCATGTTAACATATTGGAGCGGCCACGCTGGCTGTGTGTCAAGCATTGCGGAGCAGCATCATTTATAAAATAGATTTATTTTTCACACATAAGGTAAACAGCTGCCACCAACAATGCGCTGAGCTGATGCCACACTGAGCTGCTGATGCACTGAGCTGCTGATGCACTGAAAGAGCTGCTACCACGCAGGGTGGTAGCAGCTTTTTCAGCTTCGCACTGTGCTGATGTCACGCTGAGGTGAGGCAGGTATTGTGCCCCAGGGGAATCTACATTCACACTGCAGCAATAGTTTCCCAAATCTCATTTTTCACACATATGTGACTCAGATACAGTGTGTGTTCTGTTAAATATGTGTCTCAGATCAGGAGCATGACAAGTTCAAACTGGAAACTGATATTGGACACATTTAAAATATGACCTGAACAGACAAAAACAAACAGATCTGAGCAAAAAATCTGAAGTGAGCACTAAGACTGCAGCTGAAAGACACCTGTCTACACCCATGAGACTGTTTGTGTGTTTACCTGTCCTCTCAGGTGGAACTGATTCACTTGTCAGCCTGTCGAGACGCTCTGTGGGGTTTGGACACTCACGGCAGAGTCTGTATTCGGACCCTGTCTCCATCCTGTCCCACTGGACTCACCTGGACCCCCCTGGACCTGAGCCAGCTTGGTATGTACCTGACAGAAACAGGTGATATCTGTCCTGTTTGCACATCAGCTGCACAAACTGTCATCTTATCAGCTGATACACACATAGACAGACATATATTGACTTGGTGGTCAGTGTTGGAACTGGTCTGATCCAACCAAAAATACAGAATCAGAGATCAGTGGGATCAGTGGGATCAGGAATCAACACACATGATAATCTGAAATCATTGTCAACACTTTGAACGACCTGACGTAAAGCATCAGCATACCATGATAATTACTGTCTGCAGGCTAACAACAGTCAGACTCTGTATCAGACAAAAACAGAACAATGTAAAATACACAATGTCAACATGACAATCCTCATGTGCAGAAACAACAACAGCAGTGTTTCCCATTAATTACCTAAACTATGACAGCCTGACAGTCTTAAGTGACATGATGTAACATGATATAACATAACATGACGTAAGATGACATGATATAACATGATATGACAGGACAGAACATAACATAATACGTGACATGATGTGACGTGATATGATGTCACATAGCATAACATAACAGATGTGTATCATTGTGTTTTTTCTTCAGTAAAGTCCATGTTTAAACCAGGAATAATTTTGTTCAGGTGTGTGTAGCCTCCAGCAGCTCATAGAGTTACTGTAGTGAAACCATCTGAACTGGCTTAATGTCATCATGATGTCAGAAAAACCTGTTACACAAACTGCAGGTTAAAGTGGATGAAATGAACACATTTAGTTCAGACAGACTCTAAACACTGAAACACTAACAACATTAATGATACCAACTGCACATGATTCAACTCTCTGTAATTTACTCTGGTACTGGGTCCGTTTAACATGAACATTAGACTAGAATTTGGGTGGTGCTTTTATTTTATCCACATTAGAAAACAGCTGGATGTCAAGTGAGAGCTGTACATAATGTTCAGTTTTTCATTTGTCACAAAGTATTTGTCAATTAAAATATTTGCAGTGGAACAAATTAGATATGATATTGTATAATAATTGAATAAATAAATGGTTCCATCTGCAGCTGATTATTATAATTAGGAATAAAATGAACAGAACACTGTGTTTACATGCAAAATAATTAAGGCTGTTTTCACTGAACACATATTTCAGGAAGCTGCTTCAGTTCTTAATTTTTATGTTCATTGTGTGATCACTTCTTGAGTTTCAATCCTTGTGCATGAATCCAGATTTAACAGGTTTATGCTTAATCCTGTAATGACAACGTAAACCAGACATCCATCAGCCTGCCACGCATCTGTCAAAATAAAAGTCCGGCATCAAATAGTTACACATTTAAAAAGGATTCTTCTTCTACCACATACTCAGCGGTCCATTCAGAGCTGGACCTACTTTGGGTCACAACCCACCAGTTGACCAATTGTGTGCATAGAAAGATCTATAGTCAGAATGTAATTTCAGTTGTTCCAGTATCATCATTTACAATTTAGTGGTTTTTTTTAAATGTGTAAATACTTGTTACTCATGTGGTGCTGAATGATCATTTCTCACTTATTTCAAAAAATTGCCTTTCTTTTGTTGGTTACTATATATTTTTGCCATGTACTGACCTGTGTAGAAGCTTTATTTCCTGGAGTTTTAGGTCAGTTTGTTTATTCATATCACCATCGTAGGATTGAATAATGTTCTGTTATTGTAGACTCTCCTGATGTCAGTCAAACCTAAACCACACACAGCTGTGTTTCTCCTCAGTCTGACAGATGGGCGTTATGTAACACAACTCTGTGTGTGTGTGTGTGTACATGCGTCATCTGTAACCTGATTGGTCGTCAGCTCTGTTTTTAGTCTCTGCCCTTCTCTCTATCAGAGACCAGCTGATCGTCTGAATGTCACGTCTCAAACACTCATCATTCATGTTCATATGATCAGTGTTTCCTCTAGGATGTTTGTTTTCCAGTGGGAGGAGTAAACGCATTTTAAGAGACATTTTAAAATGTACCTGTGTAGAAATGAATGAGATACTGTTTTTAGGTAATCATAATTACATCATGTTCAATGGGTATGAGGATGGTGACATGATTTAATATGTTGATAATTACCGTTATCGTGATCTACATGTGTTGTCTTTAGGGTTTTTTAGTTTACCCTTTAACTGTAGTAGATCATGTGTTTTACTCCCGGTTTCATAGTTTTCTATCAAATACAGTCCTGTTTCATTTTTTTCCATCAGCACGTGATGTCAGTACATACTGTATATGTTGCTGTTTATATTGATTTGATTTAGAGTCAGCTGCAGAAGGTCAGAGGTCAAAGGTCAGCAGGCCAGTCTGTCAGTCACAGTAGAAATCTGGTGGAATCTGGTCTGAAACACGACATCTCGTCCTGACTCCGATTGCTGCTCTCCCATGGTTCAATATGAACAGTAAATAGTCCCCAAAATGTCTTTGTTTTGACAGCGCAGCATGTGACCATTAAACACCAAGAATACACCAACCTAGAAAGAACTGTGAGAGTTCAAACCTCGGCCACAACCCCGGCATCACAACAGCTTCACAGAGACAACAGAAGTAAAACATTTTGGAAGACAATGGTCCAAACATACCTCTGTTATAAGTTTAAAGAAATCTGTACAAGACGTCTACTGATTTTTAGAACATAATCTACTGTGGCCCAGACCTTCAACAATTTATAAATTTATGTGATAAAACAGTTTCCTTCTAGGGGTGGCTGGTATGATCAAAATCTTGTATCATGGTATAAGTAATTTTATATCACGTTTATCAATTATAGCAATTTTATGTCTTGTGTGAGAGTGGTCATCTCTGCTTT
The DNA here is from genome assembly GCA_037367275.1 of Coranthus polyacanthus. Lineage (NCBI taxonomy): Eukaryota > Metazoa > Chordata > Actinopteri > Kurtiformes > Apogonidae > Coranthus > Coranthus polyacanthus. The sequence goes on along the minus strand of JAPQRN010000016.1, from coordinate 17,683,645 downwards.
ACATTGTTACAGCGAGAAACGGATGGAATTAAACTAAGTTAAAATGAGCTGGTAGTTTCAGAGGCTGCTGGTTCAGGGTCTGGCTCGTACCAGTATTTTGTTGTGTATCTGAAAGTCTACACACCGGCGGTGATGTGCCTACACATGTGTGTATATTGTAAAATGTGTCTGCGGTTAGTTTTACTTTCATCACTGTGCATTGTAGTGTTAACAGCGCGTTCCTAATTTGTCCCACAATGTATTTACTGCTTACTGTACTGCATTGTGAAGTGACTCTCTGGTCACCACAAGACCACACTGTAAGACTATGGCATAACAACATTGACTTTGGTGGGATGCTATAGTCCATCCCCTCTTTTCAATTCTCAAGTTGTAGCTCTCTGGGTCCTCACCTCGATTCTTCTCCTTGACTCCTCGCCTACCCTCAACTCCTCTCCTCAACTCCGCTCCTCTACTCCTCGCCCCTCCCACCAGAGATGCAAGTGGAGGAGTCGAGGACAGAGGAGCTGAGGAAATGCACATTTAACTTAGCTTAAGGCATCCTTTCCTCTGAGCCATCATTTGAAATAGATGGCGGTTAAATATGACGTGTGTAACAGCTGCATCATGTGTTATTTAGTTACAGTTACTGCTGTATTTTATGATCTGTCAGATGAGTGTTCATGTAAACTGATGAATAACTATTAATTCTATTGACAACGTGGCATCATGTGTCAGTAGGTGACGTAGGGATGTCCTACATTTTTTTTATTTGGCACAAGTTCAGTCACGCATTTGATCATTTTAAATAACTAATACAACTTCAGATTGAGAAAAACCTTCATTTTTAAAGTCCTGCTCCTTCCGTGGTTCATATAATCCAAACATGTGCCACCCCTCTTTTACACATCATGGGTGAATATATTGAAGATGCTGCTCTTTTCCAGACCCTGTTAACATGTCATTGTTAGTTAATGGCATTAAATCTACATAACCCTCTCTCAACACACCTCCACTTCTCCACTAATTTAAAAACATCTGCAGAGTCCAGTCTTGGAATGCGACCTCTTGATATAGTATTTCATATAATTGTGTATCAGTGGTAGTTAGCTATAAAAGCATAACATAAAATGTATATAAAGGAAATCCTGAGTTGGAGCAGCTGTGTCTGAATCTATGCTGGTCATCAGTACATCCACCTACACTGGTCTCCTGAATGAGATGTGATGTCACCGACCTGCTTTATATATAAACTATAATGACCTGGTTATGGGTCACATCTCTCACCGCATCCTCCATACCAAGGTTTCCCTCCTATTATAATTCTCAGGTGCCATTTTAAGCTCCATTGAAGTCACATTAATGTTGAGAGAATCAAACTAACTGGAAGGCTTTTCATAAATGTAATGGGCTTCTCTAACAAGTTTTAAAAGATCCACTGTGTCAGATTTAGAAGGATCTACCTGCAGAAATAGAATAGAATACTTATTCATACTAGTTATGTTTTCATTTTTATATGAACACCTGGGATTAATTATTTTTTTCTTCCCTTAAAATGAGTCGTTTAAGCTTTTTGGGTGCTGTTTATTATTGCTATTATTATTAGTTCCAGCTTTTCCAAATGTTTGTATACAAATATGGTAATAATTTTAAATGTAAAATTTTCTCGCATGAGGATCCCAAACTTCCCACCTGGTGCCTAAGTCATCTTCTGTCAGAAACATGGTAATAAGGATAAAGGTCAAAAACATAATAGAACTACTTTCAAATAATTCCAAACCCTGTGAAAACTGAGGAAAACTCTGCCGCCTCCTCCCCTCCTTGTAGTTCTTACTATGTATGTTGGTGTCTATTATAGTGTCAATAATAATTATTATTCAATATAAATTATCCTGGCCATTTAAATTCATGCAAAAACAATGAATGTCACAGCTTTAGTTTGATGTCTTTATATAGACTGACTTTGTCACAGGAGCCACGTGTCTGACTGACCAGTGGATCATACAAATCAGACCATGATGCTTAGCATGTTTTGTCAGTGACACTTTGGCAAGTCCAGGTGTGTTCAGATTACATGTGACCTGTGTTACAGGAGGTGTACGTCTGATCAGTGTGAGCTGTGGCAGTCAGAATGTCTGGGCCGTCGACACTCGAGGAGTCGTTTACTTCAGAGTTGGAACTCAACCACTGAACCCAAGCATGATGCTGCCAGCCTGGATCCACATAGAACCACCTGTACAGGTAAGACCGAAACCACCTGTTCAGGTAACACACACATAGCACCCACCTGTACCCACCTTTGACTCTCCTCTCAGCCTGTAGGGGTCCAGCTGGTTGGGATTCAGACGAGTCCTAATGACCGCCTCCTCTGGGCATTGGACAACAGAGGCAGCGTGTTTGTGAGAATCGGACTGAGTGATGAGATGCCAGTAGGGACAGACTGGGAGCTGGTTCCAGGTATGTACGGCTCTGTCACACAGGTTGTACTGGTTTTAGTGTTCAGGTGTCACACTGGTTGTACTGGTTTTTCTGGTGTGTTCAGGTCTGGCCGTGGCTCAGTTGCTCCTCAGCTCTCGCACGGTTTGGGTTCGATGTGTAAATGGAGATCTGGCTCGACGTTATGGAGTCTCTGACAGAAACCC
>JAPQRN010000016.1:17666447-17680957 GCA_037367275.1 Coranthus polyacanthus | reverse complement strand
CTCAGCTCTCGCACGGTTTGGGTTCGATGTGTAAATGGAGATCTGGCTCGACGTTATGGAGTCTCTGACAGAAACCCTGCAGGAGATTACTGGAAGAGGATCCCTGGAAACGCCAACTGCTTAACTGGTTAGACTGGTTTACGTTGGGTTTACACTGGGTTTTAATACTGGGTTTACGCTGGTTTTACGCTGGTTTATACTGGTGTTTCTCTCTCCAGTTACTCCAGAGGACGAGTTGTGGGCAGTGACTACCATTGGTGGTTTGTCTCGCCGGCTGACAAAGCTCCTCCCACAGACTCCCTGTAAGCCCGCCCCCTCAGCCGCCTCCCTCAGCGGGGATGATGTGGACGACGAATGGGAGCTCATCTGACCTGTGTCATCATTGTGATGTCACCACGTACACTGAGGCCTGTTTGGTGTCACATCATTTCCTGTTAGAGTGAATTCAACACGTTAACGGTTAATGATGTGAAAGCGTTTATTAACCCAAACCAGGATCTTTACCTAAACCAGGACATACAAACTTTAGTATCTAAATAGATGGTTTAGGCCACAGAGAAAGTCCTTTTAAATGCAGAAACCAAACAACATATGACGTATGTTTGAGTTGATGACATCAAAATATTTTGTTATTCAGTCTAAAGGCTGCAGTTTTACAACAAAATGGGGGAATGACTTCAGGCCTATGACAAAGATAACAACATGCTGAAAATACCTGATATCAGTATGAGCCACTAGAGGGCGACTAAAAGGCCAGATGAGGGCCGGGAGCCACAGGTTGACAACTGCTGTCCTAAAACTAAGCAGACCGAAAAAAAATATGAAAAAAACCTGAAAATAATAACAAAAAACTGAAAATTAAATCAAAATCATACTATTGGAAAACGTCAATAAAAAATAAAAGTTATAATAAAGGAATTAAAATAAGTTAACATTTAAAAATGATACTTTCATTTTCTGACATTACTATGTTACTGATATTAATGAAAGATCCCGGTTTGTCCTAAAGACAAACGTCTCCAAAATACAAAGTGACACTGACCAGGCCGATGACATCACTTCCTCTTTACCTATTTCCTGTTATATTAACGGTTCTAAGACAAGATGGCCACCTAATGTGGAACCCAGGTAGTTGCTGGGAAATGAAGTGAACTTTGATTTATTTGTTTTATTAGAAGCACTTTACTCACTGAAGGGACCAGTTCAGACTAGGTGAGACTGGTTCAGACTGGGTGGGAGAGATGGGCTCAAACTGGTTAAACTGATTTAGTGAAATCCCAGTTTAGGACATTATTTAACCAGTTTAGTTCAAACTGGTTAAAGTGGTTCTAACCTCCCTCTGGTTCAGTCTGGTTCATATGAGGGTATTAAGGGGACATTAAACCCTGCCCCCTGGATCTGATTACTGTACAAATGTAAATAAAAGAAAAGTTTGTTGTTTAAAGCAGCTGATGAACTAAAAGACAAAAATGTTGAAATAAAAACACTGGACTGGCCCTTTAAACATGACTCTGTTGCTGTGGAAACCAGTACAGGATGACATCAGATGTCCTGCTGTAAGCTGATTGGCTGGTGTTTTAATGCAGACCAATAAGATTTCAGTGTAAACTCACCTGTTGTGTAATTTAATGAACTTAATAAACATCTTTAAACACTGAAGCGATAGTGGCTCATTGATCAGTTATTGGTCAGATTATTGATCAGTTTATTATCTTTAGTGTTTTACTAGTCATGATATTTTTGTCACTTTCTGTAACATGTCATGTCTGTGACATGTTTTTAACATGAGGACAAAAACGACATCAAGCTAAAGGGCAGTTCCACCTGTTTATTCACATGTACATGTTCAGAATAAATGAAATGAGTCTTCACAGTCTTCACTGTCCTGAAAACCTGATCAGGTCCAGGACTCCAGGAACCATCAGGTAAAACCTTGTATCAAACAGTATAATACAATATATACAGCTGTGTTAAACTGAAGGGTCTGCTGGTTTTCTGTGTTTACCTGACAACATTTTCTCCCAGAATTTGTCTTTTACATCATTTATTTGCTGAAAATGACAAAATACAGTGTTTTCAGAGCTTGAGCAAGGCAAAAAAAAGTTTATTTTAAATAACACAATCGTAAAGTTTGAAGAGTTCACAGATCCGTATTTGGTGGAATAACCCTGATTTTCAGTCCTAGGTATTGTACTCTGACATCCAGGACTGCAGGATCCATCAGGTAAAACCTCGTATCTGCAGGTTTAGTGGAGATTGGAGGTTTCATTATTTACATTTATTTACATTTTATTTACATCTTTAACAAACAGTTACTGGTCCTGAGCTATTTCACTGTTGTCTCCATGGGGACAGTCTTGTATCCATGGTGGCTAGTCTAATTTCATTGGCAACTGTGCGGATGCAGGCGGTCCGGCAGGTCTGCAATCTGACCCGGGACGGACTGGGCCAGAGTCCGCAGCGCTTGCAGCAGCAGAGAGGGCGGAGCCAAGCCCGACAACCAGTCAAAAACTTCATTTCCCAGCAGGCTTTGCCAGTGCTGCGGCTCATCCTTCAGGCATAGCGGTGCTGTTGATGGTTTTGGCAGAAACAGCAGGAGGACGTCGAGACAGCGTCGGGCGTGGCGACGGTCCACTGCGTCGGCTGCATCCAGCCGCTGCAGTGCCACCTCCAGGGTGTCCGGGCGAGCGCCGTGAGCCAGCAGCAGCAGCAGACAGTCCGGTCGGACCAGATCCACCGCCAGTTGCACTGCTGTCTTCCCCCCGTCCGCCACGTGACCGCAGCTGCTGCACCGGTCCAGGTAGTCCCTCTGCTCGGCCTCCGTCAGGTCCTTCAGAGACTCCATCATCAGGGTCAGGATGTTCAGACGGTTGTATCGGACCGCCACATTCAGGTGCGGAGCGCCGCTGGACCGGCAGCAGAAGCTGCAACAGGGCGCATTGAGCGCGCTCACTGAATACCTGGAAGAAGACATGAACCGTTTTAACTGAACCGTCAACGTCATGCCACTTATTACACATGTTTTAACTGGACAATGAAGCTGAAAAGTCCTATAAACATTCGTTTTATTTATATTTAAACTAACACTGTGCAGTAACACTAGATGTAGTAATGTAACAAATAACCAGTTTGTGAAGGAAACTGGTCAAACCAATCAGGTCAATCAATCAGGTTATTGATCCAAACAACTTTAAATAACTCATAACATTTGTTTATGATGCAAATAATGATGAGGGTTCAGTGAAGTCCCTTTACCTGTTGAGCAGGTAGCGGGCGTAGTCCAGGTGGTCATGGACCAGTGAGTACAGCAGCGCATCGGAGGGTTCGAAGGCCCGCGGCCGACCGCCATCCCAGCAGAAGACCTCCATCCGCCGCATGTCCTCCAGAACCCAGACCGGCTCCAGGTCCCGGACCGCGCAGTAGAAGGCGAAAGCAGTCCGCTCACACTGTCGCTCTGACGGAGACGAGGACAGAGGGGACAAGTGGGAGGACACGAGCCACGGCATGATGCACCTCAGACCTGAAACTCCTGGGTCTTGAACTGAGCCTAAGAATTGACTCTGGTCTTGGTTTTGGTTCTGGCTCTGGTTCTCACTTTGTCTGGACTCTTTCCTCTCTCCGTCCTGTCCAGGTTTCTGTCTTTCAGTCCTATCCTGGTCTTTCTCTTTCAGTCCTGTCCTGGTTTTTTCCTCTGTCCTGGTTTTCCTTTGTCAGTCAAACCCCGGTCCTCTGGTCCTTCTGTCTTTTATAGACCCTAACCCCTCCTAACCCTCCCTGTGTCCTGGATCCTCTTGCGCCCCCCCTCCCCCCTCCAGCCCTGGACTGGCCCCCAAACAGACCTCCACACATGGAGCTGGACTGGCCTGAGAAGGGGGGCGGGTCTGAGCGGATCAGGTTCCTTCATAGTTCACATAGTGAACTTTCAGAGCAGCACATTATAATTATATAATGAACACAGTCAATAAATACAGTTTCAACACTGAGGAACATGACGGTCACTGGTTTTAATATCACTTATATCGACCTGTGTGTTTTGTCTTTTAGTTTCTGAAAGTGCTTGTTTTTGTTTCTTTTTGTTTGTTTGTTTTTGAAAGCAGCTGATTCTGTCACATGACCTGCTGTTTAAAGATCACTCAGCGTCTCGTCTTCGGCTTATATTAGTCTGACCTGGTCCCAGTTTGTTGAGGACATCTCATCATGTTTATGGTTCACTGTGTCCACATACTGAGACAATGTCCCTCATGTAGATATTGAAGTGAATCCATCAGTTGAAGCAGATTAAAGTCAGGTTTGTTTTGTTGAATGTTGATCATGTGTTTGTGTCAATATTAGTGTCAGTGAGATTAACAGGTTCCAGATGAGCTAGTTCCTCTGTTCATGATGTGATAAGTCATGAACTATTTTAATCACTTCATCAACATCATGTCACTTAACACATTTGATGACTTTGGGATTAATGTAATAACTGATGTTTTAAACTGAATCTTTTCTGATTCACAAGGAAAAAGATTTTTTTTAATGTTTAATAAACATTTATATTAGATTTATATGTTTCTATTTCATTTTTTGAAAATAAAATAGTGACAGGTTTCTTCACATAAACATACATTTCTGCTGCTGTGCATCATTTATTATACATTTATGAGACAAAAAATATTAAAATAAAAAATGGTACTAAATTAAGACATGTAGCTTTGTGAATGCGAGAAATATTAATAATAATATAATATCTATTTATTATTTCATTCAAAATAAGATCTTATTTATCATGTGTTGTTTCCCCTTTTCATCCAGCTGATAAACAGTGTGACATTAGAGCAGTGCCTCCTGCTGGTCGTAATAAATACTGCTCTTAAACTGAGTACACCACTAGTTTAATTTGTGTTTAAGAGCATTTATTTACTGAAAATGACAGCTGGTCAAAATACCAAAATTCAGTATTTTCTCAGCTTGAATAAAGTAAAGTTTATGTTCAACTTAAATAAGACAATCCTAATGTGTGAACAAATGACAAGTTCACAAATCAATATTCTGTAAAAAAAACAAAAAAAAACACTTGCAGCTTCCAGGTAAAGGGACTGACCAGGAGGAGGATTATGGAGGACTATGGAGGTCTAACCAGAAGGAGAACTATGGAGGTCTGATCAGGAGAAATACTTTGGAGGTCTGGCCAGGAGGAGGACTATGGAGATCTGGCCAGAAGGATGACTATGGAGGTCTGAGCAGAAGGAGGAAGTCCTTGTTGGGGAGGTGGTTCCAGGCCCAGTGAAATGACCTCCTTAATGCTGAGGTTTCTCCCCAAATAGAAAGCTAGAATTCAGCCAGTGAAACACACCGATTTAAATGAATTTAAAATTAAATGTAAATTAAATGAGCCTGACCTGATGCTCAAAGTGAAATGTCCTTCTGATCCTCATCCTCTGAACTGAACACAAACATTTTTGTACAGATTCTGTGTCTGCTTTTTGCCTTAAACATCACTGATCATGTCTGTGACTCAACTCAGTTTCTGACTAGACATCAACTGATGTTTAAAGGCTGATATAATGAAGGTTTGGAGCAGGAAAAAGCTAATTAATTAGCAAAAATAAACCCTGCCCCTCTGTGCAAACATTTCAACACTGAAAACCCATTATGCATGTCTGAAATTAAGGGTAGAGGATTTTTACTGTAGAACTGAATCAGTCAACATCAAACTCAAAATAATGAGCCAATAACTGTGGACCTGAACATCAAACTAGCCTTAAAAAATCTAGGTGGGGGTGATTTTTAAACCTTTGAGCTTTATTTTCCCCTAAAGTCAGTAACCACGCCTGGATCCATGATGACTGCTCTTTATTGTGGTTTTATTGTCATTTTAACAAGGACTGCCTTTAATGTGATTTATGTTTATATTGTCATACGCTGTTGTTTTGTCTTTTTCTTTTACAATGTATTGTATGATTTTATTCTGTTTCTGTGTGAAGCACTTTTTGTAATAAAGTGTTTTATAAATAAAGTGTGAACACATCATATATGTGGCATGTGATGTCACACACACACACACACACACACACACACACACTCACTCAGATCTTCGTCTCTGATCGATCAGTCGCTGTATTTGATCCTCTGATCTGTTCGGGACCAGTTTTCTTCTTGGTTCGAGTCTTCTTTCGGCTCTAGTCCTGGCCCTGGCCCCTGGTCTCGTTGGTTCTGGTTTGTTCTGGTTCGGGCTGGTTGTTCCGGAACTTTTGGGACTCGGTGTGAAGCCTCAGCCTCCGGTTAGCCCACATTAGCTTAGCTGTTAGCAGGACAGCGTCCTTAGCTAACAGACCCGGGTTAGCGGTTAGCAGTCACACCGAGACTCCGCTCCTCATGCCCGCGATGCTGGACCGAAACCCGGAGGTTCCGGGGAAGCGGAGAGGCCGGGCCCCGGCAGGCAGCGGGGGCAGCGGCCCAGGGGCGACCGCTAACCCCGGCGGGAAGAGCATGTCCGGTAATGGAACCACCGCCAACAGCTGCTGGGAAGAAGGAAGTTCAGGCTCCAGCAGCGACGAGGAGCATGGTGGGTAGCCTCGGTCACCGGACTACTTCTGTATACTGTGTGCATTTCTAAGTACTAGACTGAGTACTGCTGTGTGTGTATCTGCAGGAGGAGGCGGGATGCGGGTCGGGCCGCAGTACCAAGCCGTGGTTCCGGACTTTGACCCGGGTAAGAGACTAAAGATGGCTCGGTAGCCTCGACACTGGGTGGTAGCCTCGAACAACACGAGCAGGAGACTGGTCATGGTCCTTTATAGTGGTCCCGTTCCAAGAGCAGATGGGTCAGACTAGTTCTAATTCAGTGGTCAGATTTTGTACTTTATCAGAAGTAGTTAAAGTCCAAACATAGTTTCCTCCAGTAGACGAATGGATACTGGTGTAAAAGTACAAGTACTGACTGTTTACTGTAGTAAAAGTGACAAAGTCCAGGCTCTGAAACGTCCTTAAAGTCTAAAGTCTTTGAAGGACATTTCTATTGAACTGAACCTGACATCATATTAATAGAATGTGAAGACTATTAAACCATTTAACTTCAAATCAAAAACACTAGACTGAAAATAATTAACTTTAAGAACATTAACTTCACTCCAATGTGTAAATCAGAACTGAAACATTATGATGCCTTCTCTCCAACATCCATTGTTGGAGAGAAGTGTCCATTTACCGTCTGTTCATCTGGTTACGACTTTTACATTGTTTCTGTCTTTTACTATTTTCATCTTGTTGAGTATTTTTACTTAAATGTGTTACTTCCCACCATTGTTCTTAAGTAAAAGTACTAATACACACTGTGAAAATAGTCCACTACAAGTAAAAATGCTAATTTTGCAAACTAAGGAATGAGTAATAACCTCTATGTTTGTAGTTTTTTTTTTTTTAATAGATGAATAATCTGTGTTTGTAGATGTGGCCCAGGCAGCTCAGCTCAGAGATAACCTTGGGATGTTGGTTTGGATCCCCAGCAGCTGTTTGAACCAAACTCAATGCAAGTACATTTATTCACGTGTCAGTAAATAGAGAATAATCTATAAATATATTCCACATGATCCTTTACCAGGTGAGGTTTGTTTTAATATCAGACAGTAGTTTTATGTTTTTGTTGTTTTGTTCCAGTGGACGAGTACATTGCCATTGCCAAAGAGAAACATGGCTACAACATGGAACAGGTAAACACTATCTCTTCTGACTCTGAACCCTAAAGTTTCCAACTCATCTTTAAAGTTTCTGTCTTGTTGTGTTTTTTAGGTTTTCATCTTGTTGCATCTTTTTCATAGTTTTCAACATCTTTAAGAGTCTATCTCTTCTACTCTTTCTTTTTTTCAGTGTGACTCTTTAAACTCTTTCTGACTATATGTTTTTCTTTCTTCATTTGACATATTATATTTATTTGCTATATACAGGCCCTGGGGATGCTCTTCTGGCACAAACACAACATTGAGAAATCTCTGGCCGATCTTCCAAACTTCACTCCATTTCCTGACGAATGGACGGTGGAGGACCGAGTCTTGTTTGAACAGGCCTTCAGCTTCCATGGAAAGAGTTTCCACCGCATCCAGCAGATGGTCTGTTCCCACTAAACCCAGTTTAGGTCCTGGTATCAGTGAATGGGACCAGTAGAGCTGACTTTGATTCTCTTTGTGTGTCTGTAGTTGCCAGATAAATCAATGGCTAGTCTGGTTCGGTTTTATTACTCCTGGAAGAAAAGTCGCAGCAAAACCAGTCTGATGGACCGACAGACAAGAAAACACAAGAGAGAGCGAGATGACAGGTGAGTAGACCTGACGGAGATACAATACTGGTTCCACTAGGTGTTGGTAGTACAGGTGTACTAACAGGTAAACTGTGTGTTTCAGTGATGAGGAGGTGGACGACAGTAATGGGAATCCTCCCAGTGACTCCGAGTTCGACCCAACCAAAGATGACAAGAAGGAGGTAAACAGCTGTTCACTCTGTTTACTGTGAACTGACTGTAGAACTGGGTCATAAAGCCAAAAATCAAATCTACTTTTATTCAGTGTCATGGACGAGTCATGATTTTTCTGTCGACATGAACTCAAGATAATGTCTGTGAATTATTTGATGAAAAATTATGATATTACAACAACCATTTTTCACATTAATTAAAAAGCAGAAACTCAATCAAATGAATGTTTACTGTTTATTGATTCAGGTGAGTTCAGGATCAGAGAGGTCAGAGGTCAAACCATCTGCTGGATTAAAGGTAAGAGCTCAACATCCCTTCTAACACCTGTCCCATTTCCCCGTCTGTCTCTGTCGATCTCTCTAATACCTGTCCTGTTTCCCCATCCTCTCCTCAGTCGTCCCATCAGTCTTCCGGAGGTAAAGCAGCTCAGCGAGTAAAGAAACGTCCTCCAAAAGGAATGTTTCTGAAACAGGAGGATGTCCTGGCTCTGTCCAACAGCGCCCCCTCTGCTCAGGGACTGATACGACAACTGGACTGTCAGCTGGTGTCCATCAAGAGACAGGTCTGTCCTCTCACCTGTCTGTCCTCTCACCTGTGGGTCTCTCACCTGTCTGTCCTCTCACCTGTGGGTCTCTCACCTGTCTGTCTCTCACCTGTTTATCTCTCTTGTCTCAGATTCAGACGATCAAACAGACGAACAGCTCTCTGAAGGAGAAGCTCAATACAGGAGTCGACGAGTTCAGGCAACCAGAGGTAACCAAGGCTACGCAGCAGCACTACAGTGATTTCCATGGTTACTGACAGGCACACTTTAATGATGCTGTTTTTTTTCAGGTGAATCAGAAATTTAACACTCGCTGGACCACAGAGGAACAGCTGCTGGCTGTTCAAGGTATACACATTTGTAAAAACACCTGATGAATATTTTTCACTGTTTTCATCTTTTACGTCTTTCACCATTTCGTCTTATTGCATTTTTTTACATCGTTTTTGTCTTGTTACATCTTTTAAGTCCTTTATGTCTTGTCTTTTATATAGTTTTTGTCTTTTACGTAGTTTTCATCTTTTGTTGGTGACTGACTCAGGGTTTGACTTAACCTGTACCATGTAAATCCAGCCCGATATAAACTGTAGCCCAATTACCTTCTTCTCCCTGTCGTCCAATTACATGCAGCCATTAGAAAGTATGGGCGGGATTTCCAGGCGATCTCTGATGTGATTGGTAACAAGTCGGTGGTCCAGGTGAAGAACTTCTTGGTGAACTACCGGCGGCGATTTAACCTGGACGAGGTTCTGCAGGAGTGGGAGGCGGAGCATGGGCTAGAGGGCGGAGCTGGGGGCGGAGACGAGGACAAGATGGAGGTGTCGCCTTGTGAGGAGGAGGAGCCTGTACCCAAGGAGACAAAAGAGGTGAGACTGCAAGTCCCACAATCCACCACTCACTAACACTAGTTAGAGTCTAGAGAAGAAACTCTGGTGCTTTTTGCCAATAGCTTTCAGTCCAAAATGGTGGAGATGTAGCTCTGCTGATTCTGATGTAGCCACTGAACAAAAATTAGGTTTCACTTGTTATAAATAAGTTTTTTGACAGTATTGAAGTACAGACAGAGATTAGAGGAAAAAGACAAAATTGCGGTGCTTTTTGAGAACTGTTTTCCATTCATAATGGCAAAAATAGCTCTGTTGCAATGAAATGATATATTGAGTTTGAGTTCTTGGCAATAGAAGTTCTTTGAACTGGTATAGAGAGGCAAAGTCCTGCCCCTTCTGCTGTGCCCCATGGGACCTTAATACTTTTACTGTATAGTACTGGTTTGCCATCATTTATATATGATGTTTGTCAATTTAAAAGATCATTTTAAAAGTCAAGAAGGTCATGGTTTGTTGTAAAAGATAGTAAAGTATCATTTAGTTGTAATGTAAAAATGGTAAAGTCCTGTTTAGTTTAATGGAAAGATGGTATAGTACTTTCAGTTTGGTGGAAAGATAAAGTACAGTTTAGTCTAAATCTAAAGACTGTAAAGTACTGTTTCGTGTAAAGACAGTAAAGTACCATATTGATATTATTCGTAATATCAGCTCTATATCTGGTTGATCATTTATTTACTACAATGTCCTGAAATAATGGAAAAATCCATCACAACTTCTAATACAATACAAACATCCCCAACTTAAATACACACAACATGTGTGTATGTGTGTTTATGGTCAGTAATGAACCTCCAACACTTGTTATATAAGAAGTAACAAGGATGGATTCAGCTGTGAGTTGGGATGGGTACCGAGTACCGGTAATTTTTGGTAATTGGGTCAGTACCGGAGTACCGATAAGCTTCAGGAGAAACGGTACCACTATTGGTATTTACGTTGTGGTGTTTCGCCATAGTCTTATAATGAACCGAAAATATTGTGGTGAGCAGAGTCTCAGTTAACCATGTAGTGAAGATGTAAATTAATTTGGCGATGAATTTGGGACCTGCTGCTGTTACAATGCACAGTGATGAAAATAAAACTAACCACACAAACGACATTTTACGTTATCCACCCACGCAAGCACATCACCGTCAGTGATGTCAGATACACAGAGCCCGCATTGTCAGAACCAGACCCTGAACCAGCTCAACAACAGCAGCTCCCGACATTTACCTTTACAGTGAGTTTAGCAGCAGCAAACAAACTCAGTAACATTAAAAATGCTTGTTTTTTGAATAACCTCAACGTTATTTCCCCACATAATTCTGACATCAGACAATCAGCAGTAAGTTATCAAGCCAACATGTGTTCTGTGTGGGTCTGTGTGTTTATTAACAGTGACAGAAACTGGTCCATTCTCACTTCGATGCAGCTCAGTTCTGGAACTCTCTGTGAGGTGACACTCATGGCGTGAAAATAACTAATGCCATAGAACTATCCTCACTCAAACCAAGGGTCTAAGGACAGAGGGTGTTGTACCTTGTACGGACTGTAAAGCCCTTTTTGGCAAATCTTGATTTGTGATATTGGGTTATATAAATAAAACTGAAATGAAATGAAACTGATAACTTGACGGAACAAAAAGACTACATTGACAGAATATAACCATAATATATCCATGAAATGAAGCAGAGCAGCAAAACACATGCAGGCAGAAGTGAAAGTTAATCACCATGGTAATGGGGACGCTGTGTGTCCGTTACTATGCCTGTATAAAATCATGGATCATCTAATGTCATGTTTTCAGTTACGGTATTGTTTTTTTTAACTTTATTGCCTTTATTTACTCATTGACAGACAATTAATAACATACACATACAAGAAGAAATAAAACAAAATAAAAACAGATTAAATAATAATGTTAATAATTTAAATACATTTTAAATAGTAAAGGTACAAGAATCCTAACCAAGACAGTCAGCAACTGGTGTGCATCTTCTCAAAAAATAGTCTAAATTTCAGCTGTAACTGTGCAGCCATATATTCCATCATGTTGACATGCTTTACTTCCTGTAACCATTGAGCAGTCATGGGAGGGCTAGGCTTCATCCAATTAATAGTATCCGCTGTATTTTTAATTCAATTTCTCTTAAAATGGAATGGAAAAAGGTTAAAATTATTATTAAATTGGTCTTGGGGGGGGGGGGGTGACGATCATCTTTTCATGTCGTGTCTATATTTTGCATCAAATTATGACGAGAAGTATCGATAAGAGTATCTCTAAGTATCGGTATCAATAAGTGGTACTAGTACCGGTATCGGTAAAATCCTAACGATACCCATCCTGAGCTGTGAGTGTGAGATTTAACACAACGTTTAATGTCCAACATCTTCCCTCTTTAAATTAACTTCTAAAAGTAAAAAATACAACCTCATTCTAAACTAGACCTAAACCTACTGCACAGTCTGTCCGTCCTGGAAGAGGGATCCCTCCTCTGTGGCTCTGACTGAGGTTTCTTCCATTTTTCCTGGATGGGTTTTTTGGGCAGTTTTTCCTCACTCGAACTGAGGGTCTAAAGTCAGGGGGTGTTGTATATTGTACACACTGTTAAGGCCTTCGGGCTGTATAAATAAAACTGAACTGAATTAATTTTCCACAGGAGTCGTCGTCTCCCGTGGACTCCCAGAATCCTCAATCCTCCTGAGTATGTCTGACTTTTGGATTTTTATTGATCATTTTTTTCTGTTCCTGTCATATTGATCACCTGATGAACTGTCACCTGATGATGTCACTGCTCTGGACCAATCAGGCTCCTGAGACCTGAAAGTGGGCGCAGTCTTTTTAAACCTGTATTTTGTTTGTGTTTTTAATCTTTTCCTGGTTTTATTCAGCTTTAGTCTGTTTAATTTGTGTGTGTGTGTGTGTGGGTGTAGGGGGTGGGGGTGGGGGCTGTGGTGATGATGTCATTAGAGTGAAAATAAAACCAAAGTTAACAAATAAACATGTTTCTTCTGTTTAAACTGTTTAAAGTCAGTGTTTCTCAAGTTTGTACAGTTGTCGTCATGACTCACTGTTACAGAACCAAACCAAACACATTGATTTTTCAAAAACAGGAGCGTGACATCAGCGTCACGGTTTTATTTAACAAAATATCCACACATTTTCATGCCTCTATTCAGAGCACATTAATAATAAACTGAGTGAACGTCACAGCTTCATGCTGATGATTCTGATGACAATGAGTAAAATAAACATCAGAACTGTAACTAGTTTTTACGCACAAATTAAGTAAAGCCTACAAATCAACAGACCGTTTCTAAAAAGTGGATGAAGCCTCTGTTTCATCAGCCATTGGTTTGTGGACTGATGTTTTGAAGTTTCTTTGAGTTTTATGAAAAGCGATATACAAATAAAATGTATTATTATTATTCAGAGCGAGGGGTGAAACACTAATTTACTGAAAGTGAGCACATCAACTAACGCTATCATGTTCAAGCAGCTACAGCCTCAATTATAGCAAACTTTAAATGTTAATATAATGTCGACAGGTGTTACATGTAAATTCACTCCGTACATTCATCATCAACATTTTGTATCAAGTTATTTCAGTAAAGTTGGACATTTTAACATAGGGATCTATGGGGAATGACTCACTTTTGGACTCAGCCCCCAGTGGCCGTTTGAGGAATTGCAGGTTTCGACACCAGCACTGCCTTAATCTTCCAGACCCGGAGGCTGACACTGCACTAAATAGGTTGTTTTCAGTGAAACTTGAGGAGGTTGATTCTAAATTATGTCTTGTCAATTTCATAGTCCCATGCTCTGTTGTATGTTGACTTCTCTACATTTCACACCCTGGAATGTCAGTCCCTTTTTCCATGAATCCAGATTTAACAAACTCAGGGTCATTTTTATGCCTCAGTCTCACCTGGAAATGACAACCTGTCACTTTTCAAACAAATGGCAACGGCCGTTTATATACTCTTTATTTATTCCAGCTGTAGAATAACATATATCACAACCAGACCCGGAACCATCCCACACCAGACTTCTCTCCCCTCCCGGTCCTCAGCTCTCTCTGCGTCCATCAGCTCCGGTCCACAGCGCCCTCTGGCGCCGGGGCGCGGTGGTGCGGGCGGCAGGGGGATTTCCTGGGCGGAAGCAGCGGAGGGGGTTTCCAGTGTGATCAGCCCAGTCCCCGCTGGATCTGTGAACTGGATCCCAGTGAAGCTCTGAGACACCGCAAGACTGACCGAACCCGGACCCCGGATCGCGGACCCCGAACCCGGACTATGAGGACTCCCGCCGCTCCTGCTTCTGGATGAGGCCCGGAGGCTCCGAGGCAGCGGCGGTAGCAGGTTGACGGTTTGAATCCCGGACAGAGAGACGCAGAGTCCGCCGAGGAGCTGCTGAGCTGTGGCCTGGGGACGAGATTCATGTGAGTCCGACACACGGTAGAACCGAATCAGAACCGCAGTAGAACCTGAGTAGGACCTGAGTAGAACCGGACCGGAGCGGGACCACGGAGCTAGCTGATTATTAGCCTGCTGTAGGAGCCGTAAAGACTACAAATGCTATAGCTAACGTGTGTGTGTGTGTGTGTGTGTGTGTGTGTGTGTGTGTGTGTGTGTGTGTGTGTGTGTGTGT
>JAPQRN010000016.1:17608486-17619577 GCA_037367275.1 Coranthus polyacanthus | reverse complement strand
CGCATCTAAAAACAACACAAAAAATGTAGCAAGACATAGAAGATGCAACAAAATAAAAGCGATGTAAAAAAGAGACTTTCAGACAGTGTTTCAACAGTGTAAAGTCAGTCATGTGTTTGTTTGTGTACATTATCATTTGGTTGCATGTTTTGTGTGTTAGTTCGTTGGTGTTGCTGACTAGTTAACACTTCAGTCAGTGTTAGAAATGACCATCTTTCTATCGGACTGGTTCTGACATCTCAGCAAAGTGATGGGTCAGTAAAAATGTAGACATGATGGCAATTTATGTTTTTCTATGTTTGTGTCCTGCGGAGACATGAAATAGATATTTTGGCTCTGGTGCTGAAAAAGTTTGCAAACCACTGACATAAAGTCAGTGTTGTCCACTCTGATCATATAAACTCACTGTGATCATGGTTTTGGGTTTGAACTGGATTTAAGTCTCTCCATCCTCTAATATGTCGGTGCAGTTGGACCATGACCGTGGGTGGAGGATGGAGGTGGTTTTGGGTCTAATTTGTGAACTGCTTCTTTAACTCCTCATGTAAAAGGTCACACCCCCCCCCCCCAGCAGTGGTGTTAAAGGTCATCTCATTTATAAAATTATTCAGATGGAGCGGCGTCGGGCCTTTGAAGCAGCTCCTCCGGCCCAGCTGGTGAAAATACATATTGACTCTGAGATTCTTTGATGTGTCTTTGAGTTCAGATGAACAGTGAACTGTAATTAGTATTAATCATATGAATCATTAATCTGCAAGAGTCTGACCACTTTATCACGCCTCAGTACCTGCAGCATCAGCATCTCACCTCCAAACCCCTGTGTTATCCAATCAGGACGAGCTGCTGAGGCTGCAGAGCGAAAGGGACCAAGCCGTGGACGACCGACGCCAGCTGGAGGCGGAGCTTCAGGCAATACGAGCCAATCACATGTAGGTCCTCCTCTACGTAGTCAGGTTTACATTGAATTTTAAATTAATTTATAGACAATCATCCAAATAAAATGTGAATGTGTGTGAATATTAGTTAATTGGCTCCTGTTGATCAGCAGTAGCTGCCTATTAGTAGTAGTGTAATATTTTGACTGAACAGTCAGGGTTTTTCTGCGTCAAAACGAGGTGAATTTGGTTCCATCCTGATCATGACTGCAACTCCTTCAGCAGGCTCAAACAATACTTTTTCAATTATCACTTTAAAAAAGGATGGAAAGATGTTCAATGAACAAAATAAACAGTAAATCAGCAAAATGAACAAAATAATCAACAAAATGAACAAATAATCAACAAAATGAGCAAAAAATGTGATTCACTCCCTGTGTAGACAGAAACATTTGATGAAGGTCATGAAGAAAACAGATCAGTGTGATAAACCATCTGCAAGAAAGTATAACAATCTCTCTTCTATATCAGGAAATAATATTTCTATAGGTAGAGATCTAATCAGACAGTCTCTCATTAATCACTTAAGTCAGATGATGAAGATTTCATTTTCCATTTCATTCACAGTCAACCTCGAATTAGTTCTGAAATAACATTCACAAATACATTCAGTCTGTTGACATAAATACATCAACAATCCAAACTTTTAGGTCAGAAATCAATCCCCCCAGCTGTCAGGACACCCCCACCCCCCCTCCCTCTCAGCCCTTGTTGCCAGGAGACAAGGCTCCACCCCTTCTGGTCCAGCTGCAGCAACTGTCAAAGGAGAAGCAGAACATGGAGGCAGAGCTTCAGCGCTGTCAAGAAGCTGAGCGCGAGGCCAGTGAGCGAGTCCGCAGGTCAGACACACCATTTATTCATTATTATACCAAGATTTCTGTGTATCATTAAAATTTAAAGACAACAGATAGACTACATGGACAGAGAGACCACATGGACAGTAGAGAAACCACACTGACAATAGAGAGACAGTATGGACAGTAGAGAGACAACATGGACAGTAGAGATGTGTGCAACATCTTACAACTTCTCCAAACTGGTCCAAAATGTCCCAGGACATGTTTGGATCCTTAACCACCTTCTTCATCTGGAGGTCACTTTACAGACTGTTTGACTGTAATGAGTGGATACACAGAGGTATATACATACATGACCACAATCTACTCACACTGTATGTAATTTTATATCACAGTAACAGTATTTATTACAATAATTGTTGTATGAAATCATGCACCTAAGTCTTCCATAAACTGAGGGAAAACTTATGAGAAAAATGAAGGCACAGTTTTTAGTCAGATGACATCAACATTTCTTGGGGGAGGATCCCACAACTACACTGCCTCCCCACTACAACCACAGCACCTAAAACTCCATAAATCCAGGGAGAAGCCTGAGATGTGTTCATACATGTCCTTTGTATAGATATGTAACCTTACTCCTCAGTCCTGTGTGGAGGTGGAGTTTCACATTCAGTCTTCCACTAAATGAAAGAAAGTGTCTCCTGATACATCTCACCTGCTCTGTGTGTGTGACCTTTACTAAATACCAACATGTGTGTTAACATGTTGATTTACACACAGACCAGCTGATGTTTACATGAACATATGTTTGTTTCCTGTGCTTGGACTCTGATGAGTGAATGATTTGTGTCAAACTCAGGTTTATTTTAATAACTTCAGATGATGTTTTATGTGGATCCTTGTTTCTCAGTGTTTACATCAGATGTTGAGTACTGAATTTCCCTTCAGGGATAAATAAACAAAGAGAGCAAAGTTAACACACACATTTATGGAAAAACAGCAGAGTGATGAAATTAAATTGTACTTTAAATGAACGTGAACGTAACAACTCAGAGTTTGGTGTGAACCACTGTGTTTCTGTCGTCACATAAAGAATCCAAGTTCAAACAGAAATGATGAATGATTTTTATTTATTTCTTGTAGAGTCTGGTTGTTTTCTGCTTCTGTGTCGATCAATAAGGACAGCAGAGTTCAGCACGATCAGAAACATGTTGCCATCTCACAGCAGACACTCAGGATGTGTTCAAAGGCTCGTTAAGCGCATGGGACTAAAGAGATTTGGTGCTGATGATTCATATTCAGCGGACATTATCAGGAAGATTTAATCCTTCAGATTCTGACTCCTGCAGAATGACGTGTGATGCAGAATAACGTGACTTCTTCTGCTGCCGCTTCACATCTCATCAGCCTGAAGATGAAGGGATGAGACTCATGATGAAAACAGCTTAAGTCGTCCGTCTGCGTCCCGCGCCATCCTCCTGGGCTCAAACCCGCGGCTTTCTGCTCTAATTTGGCTGCCAGCGGGGGGGAGGCGAGTCTGAAGAGCCTCCAGAGTTCCTGAATACTGAAGAGGAATATTTACTCTGAGGAGAGGAGGGGTGATTCAAAGACTGATAGGAAACCTACTGCTGGTTATTAGAGGAAAGAAAAGTTTAATTTAGAGTTTAGAAAGAGAGACATGAAGGAAGACCGAGAGACAGACAGAAACAGGCAGAAAGACAGACAGAAAATCTGCTCCTGGTTATTGGAGACAAAAGTTTAATTTAGAGTTCAGACAGACAGACAGGGAGACAGTTAAACAGACAGACAGACAGAAGGCCTTACTGAGTGTTAAAAACTGGTCCAGGTTCAGTTTTTATCCCTTGGTTTTTTTCGTCAGACCGTTTGAAATATTGTCACTGCAGCCTCAGCGGTTTGAGCTGAGCCATAATTGTGTAAAAATGTCTGAATTTGTTGTGGATTTCAATTTACTAAGTGTTGATGAGTGGTTGGAAGAGATGGACAGGATAGAGGAGTAAGATAAAAATGAAATGCTGAAATTAATGAGAGAAATTGAAGAGCTAAAAAAGTCAAGAAAGAAGCTGTGAATGTTAAACAGACTTTGAGGTTAGATGTTTTCAGATGTGGTATACAGAAAAACAGAGTTAGGGTTTCTTTTAATTTTAAAATAGTTACGAAAATGGAGCTAAACCAGGCCTCTGTCACTTTTATACCACTTTGAAAAACATAAAGAATATATAAAATAACGATTCACTGTATGAATGAACAAGGTCAGACTAAATTAGATTATTACACAGTATTAGAGTGAGGTTTACCTCCACTAACATTAACATTCAATCTGAGTTTGTCACATTTCAATTCACTATTTCTTCTCTCTTAGTTCAGTTCGACTACTTTATTTTGATGATGTAATATTTCACAATAATAGTAGAGAATTTTTAATTTGAGCTTTTATTAATTTCATCACATTTTCTGTCACTATATGATACAGCCTCCCATTAGATTAATCATGGGAAATGGTTTGTTTGGGAGCAAGGATATTTTAATAAAATTTAAAAAAAACTAGTGAAATAAAGAAAACTAGGTGTGAAAATACATTACATACACATAATATAAATAAAAAACGTTACAATAAACCATAACTAACTGGAACTGTATTCTCCCTCTGGAGACTCCATGGTTCTGCTGGGACTTCAATGCTCACATGGTCAAAGAATGACCTGATCTGAACCTGAGAGGTGTCTGTTATTGGACTCTGATCACAGTTTGTCCATAATGAACACTGCACAGGACCATAAGGGTTTTCATTGGTGCACGTGGCACCAGGACACCCTAGGCCGATGGACAATGATCCACTTTGTAGTCATGTCATCAGAATTGTGGTCGTATGTCTTGAACACTCAGGTGAAGAGAGAAGCTGATCTGTCACCTAATACCTGGTGGTGAGTTGGATCTGATGGAGAAGGATGGACCTGGTAGACCTAAATGTATAGTTAGGTGAACTGGACATGTCTGGCAGAGTCTCCTGTGCAGAAGATCTTCAACTGCTTTCTGAGGGAGGCTGGGACATTGAGTTCCAATGGACCACGTTCAGCACCTCCATTGCTGAAATGACTGTTTGGAGCTCTGGCTGTAAGGTCACTGGTGCCTGTCATGGTGGTAATCCCTGAACCCCGACACTAGGGGTAAAGGGAGCCATCAACCTGAAAAAGGAGTCCTATTTAGCCAGGTTGCCTTGTGGGACTCCAGAGGCAACTGACAGGTACCGGCAGGACAAGCAGAGTGCAGTCATGGAGGTAAAAACTCCGGTGTGGGAGGAGTTTGGTGAGGTCTTGGAACATGACTTTTGGACAGTCTCAGAGGTTCTGGCAAACTGTCAGGTGTCTCAGGTGGGGAAAGCAGTGCTTCACCCGCACTGTTTACAGTGGGGATGGCGTTCTGCTGACCTTGACTAGAGATGTTATCAGGCGGTGGAAGGAATACTACGAAGATCTCCTCAATCCTATAGGATTCGCCCATCACCTGGGCTGTGGTCTGTGAGGTAGTTAAGAATCTCCTCAGTGACAGGGCCCCAGGAGTGGATGAGATCTGCCCTGAGTTCCTGAAGGCTCTGGATGTTGTGGGTCTGTCCTGGCTGACTTCCCCTTCAACATCATGTGGAGGTCGGGGACAGTGATCTGGATTGGCAGACTGGGGTGGTGTTTCCCTTTTTTAAGAAGGTAGACAGGAGGTTGTGTTCCAACTATAGGGGAGTCACACTCAACAGTCTCCCTGAAGGTCTATGCCAGGTACTGGAGAGGACAATGTTCCAGACAGATCGGTCCATACTTTGGACTGTCCATCACAAAGCCCTTACCTAATAAACACAATGTCTCTGTGAACTTCTGACCTCCTGAGGATGTGACCACATAAATAAAAGCTAAAATTAAAAACTCTATACTTTTATTCTGAAATTTCACATCATCAAAATAAAGTTGTTGAACTGAACTGAAAGAAAGAAAATAAAGAACATAAAGTGAAATAAATGTGAGGAATTTTAAAAACACTGTCTAAAAGATGTAATAAACTATGATGGTTCAGTCTACTTGGCCTGATGAAGGTCAGACAGCGTGATCCTCCTCTTCCTCATATTAATGCTCCTCTTTCTCCTCTTCCTCAGGTTGGAGCGTCTGGTTGAAGTTTTGAGGAAGAAAGTTGGGACAGGAAGTGTTCGCGCTGTCATCTGATCAGAGTATTTTCTGTTTTTTTTTTTATCTATCTTTGTTTTTGTTATTTTACTTTAATCTTGTCATCTTGTCCTTGTTTCTTTTCTCTAAACAATTTAAAACCAAAAACACTCCTGAGTTTTGTTCTGATTACATGATGAAATATTTCTACTAAAACAGATGATATTAGATTATTTTAAATCTATATAGACCCTGAGCTGCTCTGTGTTTTTTTGTAATCACAACTGTCAGTATTTTTAGGCTCTTTTCAGTCCTACAGTTCCTTTGTTCAGTTCTCAATCAGTGATGAGTTTGTAACTCGGAGTGTTTTCTTTTTGGTTCGGTTTGTTTTTACATTCTGACCACAATTGAAGCACTCCAGAGCTCATCTGATCCGATTTGAGACCTGATCCTCTAAAGGGTCTGAGTAGTTCTGGTCCGTTTACTTTTTTCACACCAAGAGGAAAATCAGAGCAGAGTCTCATTTGATCAGATTTAACCAGACTAAAACCAAGAGGAGGAAAGATAAGCAGACTAAAGGTGTAAAAACAGGATTTATTTACATATTAGTGTATGTAGTATACATTGTATGTGTTTATGAGTTGGAATAAAATGTTTTGTTTTTTTTTTGTTTTTATTTCTTCAATCAACAGAATACAAAACAGCAAAGAAAACCAGATTAATTTGTATTACATACATAACTACATTCATTACCTCCACCTGAGCACAAGGGCTATTAATTAGCACTACTTTTACATTACTAATTAGCACTAAAACTAGTGACTCATACCTTAATTGTGTCACATCCATCTATCTGCATCTACAAAGTCAAAGAACATGTTACGTAGAGAAGAAAATACAGGTATATGTACGTATATATATGGGATTGCATTGGCCGATGATGACACTGATATGTTTTTATGTTCATTATTTCTTCCTCTTTTTGTGTCATGGAAACAAAGAAAATTTTAATTATATAAAATGACTAAACTGTTTTTCAGTTCATCGAATTGGTCCAGTTTGTGTCACAAATTTTAACAGAATTTTTAGATAATCTGCCAAATAAAAAGCTCATTTCTGGTCATTTCCAGCCACGAGTGTGTGAATGTCCAGGGTTGGTTCATCATCATCATGTTTCAGTTCGATGTAGTATTTCATACAATAACATCCGACCTGAGCTCTTGATTGAGGAGCTGATAGACGTAAAAACCTGAGTCTGGATTTAGTTATAGTCTCTGAACTGAACCTCTGGTGTTGTTTCAAACTCTTCCACAGTTTGTCAAAGCCTTTGTCTAACACTTGTTTCTGCAGCTCTTCATACATGGTGATGGTTTTTGCTGATGTTTCATCTAATATGTCATTTGTGTTTGTTTCTTGAATTAATTCAGTGAACGCTACAGTTTCCTCATCGAACACACATCAACACACATATTACTCACTACATCTATTTACATTAAACAGACACATATACCATATCCAGACTTTTACACCTTGACCAACATGAAACACTGTTTTTTAACATATTTAAAGTTTTTTATTTTTTTATTTTTCAGCGTTTCCACTTTTTTATGTGCACATTGAGAATAAGAGTAAAAAGGCTGGATGGAAACACACCTGTCTTTGAATGAACACAAATTCAATCATACTAATTAACAAAACACAACAGATACACATCAGCCAGATCATCCTTTATTAGACACAGCAGGATATTTACAGCATTACAGCAGGGATGTAATAACAAGCAGTGATAGTATTATACTATACATATACTAATATATTAAGAATTCTCCTCTTTTTTCCTTCTCCTCCTCCATAATTGAACTTCTCTGTCTGTTGATTTAAGCTTCGTGTCTTAAACTCTCTTCGATAAAACCAGATAAAGTTAATTTCCAAAGGATCCTTCAGACTTCATGTTCTCTAAAAACTTCAAATTAAAATCTAACTTTGAACAAAACGGTCAAAGTGTCGCCTGAAAGGAAACACACGAACATCAGACTGTTTCAGCAAAAATAAAAACCTGAATGGACAGTTAAACCATAAATAACAATGAAAACAATCCTAGTGGGTAAAATATCTAACAAACACAAAACCATAAAACATAAAACAGTGACAAAACATGTCACAAGTCACCTCCAACATGGAACACACTAAATAAAACCAAAACTTGAAAAACATCATTATAGTTGCAAACAGTGATGATAGTTTTAATGCAATGTGAAGACCACTTCAGGTCTGGTCTGATTTTTCAAATACTTTGTAACAGTACAATGGCTGGAAGTGGGAAAAAAACTACATATTTAAAGTCAAATGGTGGACTTCCTGTTGGGTTTAGGGTTTGGCTCCAAGAGGCTGGACTGTTTTGAACATTGACATTATTATGGGACATATTTGACCTAAGGGACTCAGGAATAAACAGAAACACATTTTTTATGTTAAAAATGGTGCTGACAATGTCACTGAAACCCTGGATGACACGTGAGGTGCAGTCCTTCCTCAAAACCCACAACACTGCCTTCAGGTCAGGTGACAGGTCCAGCACAGCACAACCAGAGCCCACCTGAGGTGAGGCATCAG
Source organism: Coranthus polyacanthus (assembly GCA_037367275.1). Classification (NCBI taxonomy): domain Eukaryota; kingdom Metazoa; phylum Chordata; class Actinopteri; order Kurtiformes; family Apogonidae; genus Coranthus; species Coranthus polyacanthus. Next base: position 17,611,063 of record JAPQRN010000016.1, on the reverse strand, counting down.
AGAGGCCAAGGAAGCAAGAATTGAGGATCACCTCATGGACCATGACCCCCAGAAGATGTGGAAAAAGTTACAGCACTGACAACAGTATCACTGCCAAAACCTCACTGGCAGTGGAGCTGAGCTGGTTCTTAGACCGGTTTGAGGTGAAACGGCCTCTACTGGCCTCTAACACCCCTACACTCACCCTGCAGGAACATGAAGTGAGACCAGAATCCAAGAGAAGCGGCTGGTTCTGATTAGATCCCCAACAAAGTCTTCAATCCATGTGTGGAACAGCTAACTGGGATCAGCATCTCCCTGTCACAAGCCACTGTCCCTCCTGCCTAAAGTCAGCCAACCCTGGTCCACACAAAGCCAGGCTCTGAAAGACTCAGCAGCTACATACCCGTTGCACTCACACCAGCCTACCTACCTCCTTCAACCCACACCAGTTTGCAATGCGGGCTAATCGGTCCACCGAAGGCACTATTGCCATCCACATTGCACTGAGCCACTTTGAACATTGGGGGAGCTATGAGACATAGATTGATAAATCATCCCACATATACTGTTTAACAAACTGCACCACCTTGGCCTCCCCCCACCCATCTGATAAAAGACTTATTCACAAACTTGGGTCTTGGGCCTGGATGTTGATAAATGGATCAACAGCGCCCCCTAGAATAATTCTAAAATTCAGCCCCTGCATGAGGTTTGACATACAGTAGACCTACTGAATCCAGTAGAAACACAGACCAGGTCCAGACATTGAAAAAAGCCTCTTGGAGCCGAACCTTAAACCCAACAGGAAGTCAACCGTTTGGGTTTGAATATGTGCGTTTTCCCCTATTTCTAGTCTTTATTTTATAAGCTCCTCCTACAGAATGAACACAAGTGACTTCTCCTTTGGTCAGTTTCATCTAAAGAACTTTGTAATGAAAACTTTTCTAAATGGTGACTTTTCACTGAATAACGTTGCCATGGGGACGCAACAAATTTCAATGGTTTTGCCAGAAGTGGCTCAATGTTGCCCCCTCTGTAGTTTCAAAAATTCAGCCCCACGGAGAAACATGGCGGTCCATGTTTCTCCGGTCCAGATGTTTAAAAAAAAGCCTCTTGTAGCTGCACCCTAAAACCAACAGGAAGTCCACCATTTGGGATTGAATATGTGCATTCTGGCCAAGTTGTTTCCATTTCCAACCTTTGTACATACAACTTTGGATAATATTTAACTCTTTTGAGTAACATGAAGACAATTGAAATATGTTGCTTTACAACTGGATGATAATAGAATGACTTTGGGCCTAAAATGATAAATGTTATTCATTTCCATAATTTGTGTTTGACAGAACCACATTTGTAAAGAGACTGAATTATTTTACTTAAAAAGTCCTGTTACTGTGGTGAAACTGTACTGAAATAAAAGTCAGAATCTACTCAAATAAAACTAACGTATATGAAATTTACTAGTTACCTATTAGTTACTTGTATTTTTCAGTTGTACTATTCATCATTTATATTCGAACACAACACAAACTGTCTGAGGTCAAATAAACATGAATCTGAACCCGAGTGATGACAAAGCTTCAGCAAATAAAACTATCAAGCTGATGTTTGTTGTTTTATGGAGACTTTTAGGTTGTAAATAACTACATTAAATAAACAGACTTCCAAAAAACCCATGTTTTTGTCCTCACGGAGACACTAAAGAGTGATTTTATTTTAAAATGTGAGAAGAAATGTGATTGGACAAGACACACATACACGTTTTATTCAAATCCACATGAAACCTGTTTTATTCATCACTGTTTAAAACTGACTTTAATTCTGTGTTAATCACAACTTTAAATATTAAATATCTAATAATTCAGACTTTGTTCCTGTAAAAAGCTTTACTCTTTAACATATTTAAAATGTCTTTAAACACAAGCTAATAATAAACTAATAAATATCATATTTATTCAAGATGCTGCTGTTAAAAAAAAAATCAAGTTTTATGAAGTTTCACCTGAAAAAAAAAGAATCAACAAAATGAGCAAAAATGAAGAAAATATGTGAAAACTTTAGTTACAGCAGATGGGATTTAAAATAAATCAGTGTTTTGCGACATGAGGTCAGTTTGAAGTTTTACTTTTGACACCTTTTATCCACTGGTTGACTTTTACTCTTACTCTCAGCTGGATGTAAAAACACTATCACATAAGAAGTGTGAAAAAAAAGTGTGAAACTTCTACTTTATGTATTACTAATTATACTACACTAGTTAACTGTGGTCCGGTGTCTTTAATTTGGTTTAATTCATGGATTTGACAGGAACGTTAATAAAGAACAAATGTAAATGAGACAGATTTAACCATCTGGTCAGACGTTAAAAAGAAACCATGATGAACAGATTCCTGGATTAAATGTTTTGAACTGTCACATCCTGGTTTCATGTTTGACATTAATAAAAATATTGTCTACTTTTGCACAATCAGGTTGAATTTGTTTAAATGGATTCTGATGTTTGAGGTTTAATAAAAATCAGCAGCATTTTGACATTTTCATGTCGTAGATAAAACGCAATGTGATACTGTGTGATAGTAGATCATAAACAAG
>JAPQRN010000016.1:17576412-17608386 GCA_037367275.1 Coranthus polyacanthus | reverse complement strand
TAATGGTAATTAATAATTAATTAGTAATGTTCTTTATTTTGATGTAATGTTGTGAATGCCAGTGGTAAATCAAATACAGAAAATGAGGACAATCAGAGTTCTTAATTAACTAAATGAAAATGTATGCATATTTGTGGTTTTTAACTCTTCTTTATGGTCGTCTTCTTTACATATTGTGACATAAAAATATCATGCTATAACAATAAATTAGCATTTGATGATTATAAACAGTACAAAGATCTCCAGGAATGAGCAGAGGTGAACACAGCATATGCAAAATAAAAGTGGGAAAGTGAGGTAAATTCAGAATTCTGATTGGGGAAATGTGACAGATCAATGTAGTCTGGTGCAGAAAGGTAAACTGTGACGTTGTGATCAGATACTTTGAAACTGTCAGAGAGAGAAGTAAACACTACCATGTTTTATGGGAATGTTCTGGAACTAATCTTTACTTGAGGATAATCAGACAGAAAGAGGATGGAAAGGTTTTAAAAATCAAGATTAATTACTGACTCTAAATACCACAATACCCATGAGCCTCAGCTGCTGTTTCCATGGAAAAGAGGAGTCATATACTTTGTAGAAACAGGAGGAATTCTCAATCTAGAAACGAAAATCCATCACTAAAATTAAAACACAGTCAATTCCTCAAAATAAAATCAAAATAAAATCGAAATCAAAAAGCTGAAAAAAACTGAAAGAATCAATAGTCATCAGCATTTATAAACTGTCTATAACTCCATTAAACACTGAAAATAAAAATGAAAATGAAGCTGATAATGTATGGGGACAAAGAATATAAAAGCAAACATCTCTTCAAATGTAAACTAAATAAAAACTCAACTAAAACTTGTCAAATCATAAAATTAGAACTCTAATACTGAAATGAATAAAAACAATTCCCACCAGGCTGTTTTTCAGATTAGCATGCCATTCACTTCCACATTTATAAATTAATTAGTTTGATTTTTAGTGATACCAAGGAACAGTGTGGGCAGTAGAGTTTTATCTCTGCCAATATTATAAAAGGACAGAAGCGGTACTTGAATGTTGTAGTTCATATTATCTTTTCTTTCAGATTGTACAGGGCGATTCATATAATTTCATACAACTGGAGTTGCATCCAGTAACTTGTATGTTCATCTGTTTCACACAATGTTGCCTAAATTTGTCCATGTCAACATGTTCTGTACTTTGAGAGACACCAGGAGTTTTTTCACCAAACAGAGAGGATAAGTTATTGTTAATACACAGAGTCAGAGCCACATTGTTTTAGGTTGAAAATGTCAGCAGAGTTTCACTGGTTCATCATGGTTCGTTAACCGTGATAGTTACTGTTGACTGATCAGATAAGCCTGTCTTCTGTCAACTAACACATCATCAGCAGGAGGAAACATTTACTGTACCTTTAGGTCTTAAAATGACTATATATTATATATTAAGTGTAAATGACCAACATCCATGTCATATAACCATCATCTGAGGATGTGTTGATCCACATGAATTTATTGTTGCTATATTACTTACTAATATCACTCATGTTGCTATTGTTTTTTTAGGCCTAAAGTCATTGTTTCCTCAGTTGTAAAAATGTGCATCCAATACACAGAATAAAACAGTTTTAACATCTTGTCAACTATAATGTGAAGTATATGTTACAATTAAGCCAAGAAACCAATGTTGTCTTTACTTTCAATTTTCAATTTTGCACAAACAAGTGAAATTAACAGCCCAATAAAGGTAATGAAGACGTCGAGGGTTTTCTTTTTTGTAGTTCTATAATTTAACAAATGCACCAAAACATTGCAATATTGTAGAAGTACTGTGTAAATGTAAAGTTAAAATTAGAAGTAGATAATCATAAATCGTCTACAGCAGAGTAGACACAGTGTGGTAAAACATGGGTTCAGCCTGACGTTGATGTTTGATGTTGATGTCAGACTGTGATACCTGTCTTTAAAGAAATGACATGGTTTTTGTGACTTTGTTTTTCAGTGATTGTGGATTTTTAAAGGCCAATATAATAATGATAATTTGGAGCAGAGTAAACAACATATATTATTTGAATCGTAAGATATGAATTTTTTTTTTTTTTTTAAAAACAAACTCAATAAAGATTAAAACTGAATTAAAAAATTAACCTTAAAAATATCCCAGTTCAGTGGTTTTATCATTTTATTATGACACTTTTTTAAATCAGTGTTATTATTGTTAATTCACAGAAAATAAAAGTATTTGAATCAGTTTCAGCAGCTCAGATGTAAAAATACATTTTACAGAAATATTAGAATAAGACTTTATTCAAATTTACTAAAACCCGTTATTTCAACAGTTACACCTTCTGAATTTGTTAATATTTGCTTTTTAAACAGGTTTATAGAAGTTATTAAACATCAAAGAAATGATACGTTAAATGTGGTATTTTGAGTATTTTGATGTTTTTCTACCATTTAAAGTGTAATAATGTGACAAAACTACTACATATATAATGTAAATGTCATATTAAAACAAAATGATAAATACATATTATAAAATGTTTAAAAACATCCATTTAAACCAATACTGTGCAGTAATGTTACAGGCCTTTTCTGATTCACAAGGAAAATATTGTTGGTTTCATTTAGTCAATTTTTCTTAATTTTTGTTAATTTTGTTGATTATTTTGTTAATTTTTGTACATTTTTGTTTTGCATAATTTAGTTGATTTAGTTAATTTTTTTCCTATTTAGTGCTGATGCTGATCATAGGGATTCAAATCAAAATAAACAAAGACAGTTCGACCTTCATTCTTCTTGAACTTTCTTCTTCATTTTCTTTTCAGCAGGATGAGAAAAAGCCGAGTCAGTCTGGGGAAATGAAATGCATTTGTGTTTTTAATCAATGATGTATTGATGAAATTACTTTAAGGCTTCAATGTCCGATGAAAATCATTCAGGGTCATTTCATATTCTTATTTTTGTAAATACATAAACAGACAGATGTTCTGTGTAAATATACGTTGACATCTCAGTGTTATTTGGTTTGTTGGACCTGGTCTAAACCCTGAACTGGTTTGAAAAGTCTGATCCCTCCCATTTAGACCCCTCCCTCCCCTGTGGTCTGTAATAAACCCCCTCCTCAGGACCACCAACCCTCCTCTGCTCCATCTCAGTCATATTATCAGCTCTCAAAGCTCTAATAAACTTCTGCGTCTAATGTTTAATGGAGAAGCAGCTGCAGCAGGTTTCAGCCTCCCTCTCTCTGTTTGACTCAGTGTCTCTCGCCCTCCTCCTCTTTGATCCAACTCTCTGCTCTTTTCTTCGAGTCTGGAGCCTCTTTTCTCTCTTTGCTCTTTTCGTTGGCCCAACACAATTGTGTTATTGGAGATAATTAATTCCAATCCCCATCAAAAGGCATTAGTGGCCCCGGGGCCCCGCTCTGCCTTTTTATACTGAGGAGGATAAAGGAGAAGCTCGGCCGCTTTGTGCCCGACATCTCCCTCCATAAGGTAGAAAAGAGGCCGGGCCCCGGGGCCGACGGAGGGCCGCGGGCCGCCCTGGACCCTCTGCCCCGCCGGGACCATATGGGCCGAATTACAGCAGAGTGGGTGGCAGGGAACACGGAAGGAACACAGAGGAAACAGGGATTAAACATGGGAGGAAACAGAGAGGAAACATGGAAGGAAACATGGAGGAAACATAGAAGAAACACAGGGGAAACATGGATCAAACATGGGAGGAAATAGGGAGAAAAAAGGGGAGGAAACATGGAGGAAACATGGGGGAAACGGAGGAAATATGGAGGAAACTGGAATCACGGATCAAACATGGTAGGAAATAGGGAGGAAATGCAGGAAACATGGAAGGAAACATGGAGGAAACATAGAGGAAACACAGGGGAAACATGGATCAAACATGGGAAAAAATAGGGAGAAAAAAGTGAGGGAACATGGAGAAAACATGGGGGAAACGGAGGAAATATGGAGGAAACTGGAATCACGGATCAATCATGGGAGGAAATAGGGAGGAAAAAATGCATGGAAACATGGAAGGAAACATGGAGGAAACACAGGGGAAACATGGATCAAACATGGGAGGAAATAGGGAGAAAAAAGGGAAGGAACATGGAGGAAACAGGCCATAGTGGTTTGAGAGAATCCTTCCTTGAACCTGACGATTGAAAGAAATTGAACCAGGATTTTAAAACATGCTGCAGTTAGTTTTTACTCTCCACATTCATGATACTGTCAAACTAAACATATTTTATATTTTGTCTCATTACATTCGCATATTAAAACTGACACAAACTGTGTCAAATTTTACACGTCACATTTGGGATATTTGTTCATATTACCACATTCACTCATTTAATAATTTTAACATTTTAACCTGTGTTTAATATCAACATATGATAATTAATTTTAGCACATTATATTTAAATGCATGCTTTATTTTAATCTTCCTCATAGTGTAAATACATTCTGTTTTTATAGTAGTTTTCTATATTTTTTATTTATTTGCAAATTTACTTAATTCTTGAAAAATAAAAAAAATAAAAAAACGTTTTCAGTTATAAAACAAACATTGACAATTAAATAATAAACAAGAATGATTAAATAAATCTGAAGCTTTGTTTGTGAAGTTTTCCATCACTCAAACTGAGGGTCAAAGGTCAGCGGGTGTTGTATTTTGTACAGATTTTACAGCCCTTTTAGGTGAATCTCTCATTTGTGATGTTGGGTTATGTAAAGAAAATTGAATTGAAATTGAATTGTTTTAGGACACAGTCAGCTCTAAAGATGAATATTTAACAAACCTCTCTTTCAACATTTATTTCATTGGATCAGGTTTTTATTTTAAATATTTTTATTCACCAAAATATTTTAAATATTTAATGTTTTCTGCAACAACCCCCAGATTAAAGTAAAATAAACAGAAATTAAAACATGTTTGTGTTTGAGATACGAGGTTTTCACAGAAACACACCATGTTTAAGTTATTAAATATTGTTTTATTATTCATTTTAATGAATTAGTTTTAAATGAAAATCAGATTTAAAATGAGCTCAGATTTAGTTTGAATTAATAACAGAAAGGAATAAGTATAATAATAACACAAATAACATAAATTAATAACATAATTAATAACAGAAGAAACTGAGGATGAAAATTGAAAATGAAAATTATTTTTCCTCCACAGTAAAAGCCTCTGTGTTCAAATCTCATTTTTTTTTTTTATGTAAGTGAAGGCATCACTGCCAGGTTAATAAAGATCAATAATTAACAAATAATCAATCCATCAGTTTGTATGTTCATATGTAATCTTTAGTTAAATTAATGTCAATAATTATGACATCATGATCTGATTCTGAATCGTCTGGATTTGAATGATTTGATTCTTATTGTTCTGTGTTTTTAGTATTTCAGTATTTTAGGATCAGTATTAATATTATTATTATTACTATCACTAATGTGCGTTTGTTCAGCTCTTACCGAAGTGTCGGCTGCTTTTCTTCTGCTCTTTCCGCCCTCTCTCGGCTCTTTGTCTTATTTTGTGTCATTTTGTCCTGTGTTTGTATTTTTTCATTATTGTAGTATTTTATTGGTATTTGCAACCTCTTATTTCTGTGTGTTTTTCCGAAGTGTGGGCTGCTTTTCTTCGGCTCTTTCCGGCCTCTCTCGGCCCGTGCTGTGGCTCCGCTTCGGGGATCATGTCTGCGATAATTAGCGGATAATTACAGGATCATTAGAGACATTTCGCGGCTCCGCGGCCAAAATGTGAGAAAAAGCTGCAGATCAAAGGTAAATCTGTGGGGATGTGTTCAGGTTCACGGAGCAGCGGCGGAGGTTATGGCCACAAAGAGTCGCAAAATCCGGCGACACGGCGGCGCTTTGAGGCCGCGGGATGTTCGCCGTGTTCGGCTTGTTCAGCGGCTTCAGAGACCCTAAACCCCGACCAGCAGCACCCAAACCAAACCCAGCACAGGCTTCAGAGACCCGAGACCCAAAGAAAAAAAAAAACACAACCAGCATCAGACTCAGAATTCAGGACGAGGCGGAGAGAAACCGAGACCCGGTCCGAAAGAGAGGAAGAACAGGGAGAAAAATATAAAGACAAATAAACAAGACAAGCGAGAAAAAAACAAGGAGGAAGAAAAGACGGAAGAAGATAGAAAAATATAAACAGAACAAAGATAAACAACGAACAATCAAGAAAAAAACAACAATAGGGGGACATAAACAAAAATAAGAACATCAAGGAAAACAAGACAAACGAACAGAAAACAACAAGTTTAACAAAGAAAAAATAACAATGACCTAACAAAAACAAAATCAAATAAAACAATAATAATAACAGAAACAAAAATATGAAGACAAACAATAAACAATCCGACAGCAAACATATCAGATGAAAAACAAAACTCTGTAGGTAAATGCGGCCGTGTTTAAATTCCATCCATTAGAGTCAATAGTTTGAACATAAACATAAATAAACTGAATGTGGTTGTGATTAATTTATTAGCGATCGATATTTACAGATATTTATTGACATTTACAAGCCTGGTTAATTCTCTTTCTGACTTCTTTCGTGTATTTTGATGAATCTGCATCATATTCAGTTTATTATTAGTTCATGTTCAAACTGCGTCTAAGATAATTTTTAAAACTTAAAACACTTTGAGTGACAGTAAATCAACAACAGGAGTAAAACAGAAAAATAACCACAAACTAATTAAAAGACAGTTTTTATCAGTTAATTCTTCAGTGTTTCATTATATTTTAATTAAAATTAATCTTTTTCTTCAGGTTCATCTCAAACTAAATGTTGTGAATCAGTGTTATGTCAAAATGAAATTAAAAATGATTCCGACTTCAATGTTTGAAGATAATAAAGTGAGAAGAACAAATGTTAAACAAATTAAACATAATTGTTGGGCAATTTTACATAAAATGTATGGATTTATCTTTAATTATTAATAAATGGTTCAGGTTAAATAAATAAGTGATTCTTACTTTGTGTTAAAACATCTCCATTTAAACATTTAAACAGTTAAACATTTACTATATATATTTTATTCATGATTCATTAGAAAAACATAAACTGACTTTATTTATTAACAATAATGTTTTTTCTTATTGTTCTTAATGTAAATAAACATGCAATCATTTTAATTCGACATTAGAGATGGTGATTGATTAATAAACAGTCACAACAAACCAACACATTTTGTTTTTTTATTTTAAAACGACAGAATAAGTTAAGAACATGCAAACAAACAAACGACGAGGACAAACCGACAACTCTTCACCTAAACTTGATCTCGTGTCTGTCGCTGTAAAAAGAGAAGAACTTTCCACTTCATTCATGCACATGGTCAGGATAATGATATCAATAATCAATAATCAGTGATGGACAGAAACACAGACAACAAACAGGACTTTGATTCTCCTTTTACACAGAGTCACTGAAAATCCCTGAAATAGTCCTTTAACCAATGGTCTTTAATCTGATGATTCACTTGTTTAAAACCAGAAAAATAAAACAAATAAGTAGAAAATTCATATTAATATTAATGTTTGTCCCTAAAACAGATTGATTCAGTTTATCAGGTTCTGAGTCACACCGTGATGAAATGAGACTTGGCCGCATGCGCTGATACAAACTTATTCTGTATCATTTATCTTTGAGGTTTAGCCGAAACTGTTGAAAGGCAGGGATGTAAAAACATGAGTTTTTATTTATTGATTTAGTTTTGGGTTTGATGGATGGGACATAGTTATAGTTTACAGGAGTAAACTCTGTAAGTCACTGGGCTTTGGACAAATGGATGGAACTGGATCATAAAACCATAATTATCATTATATGATTTTAATTATTGTGATAACTCCTAAAGACATCCATTTAAACCAGCATTGTACAGTAACATCAGAGGCCTTTTCTGACTAAACAAAATACTTGCCATTTCATGATTAGTTTAGTCATATTTGCTCATTTTATTGATTATTTTGTTAATTTTGGTTTAATGCTTCACAAGATCAAATCAAAATGTACAAAATGAATGAATTCTTATTGGAGTTTCTTATTCCTGAAATTAAAGTATTTTATACCTCAAAGATCATTGTTTAAAGTTATCGATGCTGATTCTGATTCAAATAAAATCTAAAACACTTAAACATATGAAACAAATCAAATCTGTCAGATTTTACATTTTCGTTTTCATTGTTTTAGTGACGTTTTGTGTTGATCAATAACAGAATCGATTGTCAGATCTGAAATCTACCCAGATACAGATGATAGCACAGAGGAGGAGCGAATTTGTGTCAACCGACCCTTTAAATAAACCTCCCCTTCATCTCTGTGGGGTTTTCCCAACAGGGGGGTTGCAACCCAGTCGAGGTCGTGGGACAGTTTCTGATCCTCATCAGATTTTGGACACAAATAAATAAATAAATATTTGCTGTCACCGCGACGACACACTCTGTCACAGGCAACCTTTAACCTCTCGGTCGGGAGCCGAAAACCTGAAGCTGCTCTGTCACCATAGAAACAGAACTGTAAGTCGAAACAGAAGGTCGGGGCCCTCACAGGGGCCGCGGGGTAAACGTGAAGGGTTGCTGATAGAATTACATGTTATTATCTTTAATCAATCATTATGAAACATATCTAATCATATTATGAAGTCTGATCCCACCCTTTTGTAACATAACACTTAACTTCTGACGGTTAAAAATGTTCAGTGGAAAACCTCAAATAAATGAGGAAATAACATATCAACAGAAAAAGTAAATAATGAGATCAAGTTGTGGTTTGATATTTACACAGCGATTGAAACGACATGGAAATGTGAACTACTTGCCCATGAATATTTCACATCAAACTATTCATCCTTCACTTCATTGTCTTTATCGTGTTCTTTTTCATTCAGAACAGTGTGGACACAAAACAACAGGACCAACACTCATGATTTTTCCTTGTTACGGTTGTTTTGTAATATTCGCGTTCTCTGTGAAAGAACTCATTACATAACACTTTGAAAAAATATAGTGATGTGCAAATTAATCACACACACAAAAGAATGCCTCTGGTGTGTGAAGACCGTAACAGTTTCTTTGAGTTTGTTCCATGTCTTTGATTTATTTTGATTTTGGAAAAGTCTGACTCACAAAAACAGGTAGTGGTGAAAAGCAGATGGATATTTCACATTTATATATATTTAAATATACAAATGTCCACTGCATGTAGTAAGAAAATATTACATTTTACTGACACAGTTTGGTCTCAGTTTTTCAGATCCATTCTGTGTCACAGCATCTGTTAGACCTTTTCCACCAGGTCAGTTCTGGTTCTTGAACTGGTTCTGTTCAGGATTCTTTGAACCTTGGTTCCATCTGAACCAGACCACGTTTCCACAGATATTTTTAGCTATTTGTTCTTGTGTTCAAGTGAAACCAGTCTGTTCACTCTTTTTTGTGCTACTTTCTTTTCTTAAACTCAGTAGATGATTTAATCTCCATCAAACACTGGTTTATTCAGCAGTTATTGCACGTTTTTCCACTGGTTTCTCTTCTTGTTGTTGTCATCTGCGTTGTCTCTTGGTGATGTAGAACCTGTAGAATATGACACAACCACAGCAATTCACACTTCAGTTTGAGGGAAAACCTACTATTTTTTGGTTCCAGCTGCTGAACCAATTTATTTTTGGTCAAAACGTTCAGAACTATCTAGATTTAGGTTCATGAACCAGAACGGCACCAGTTCCATGTTGGTGGAAAAGGACTGTGAGGGAACGTTAGGTATCGAATGCTTCACCTGATGATGTGTCTGGTGATGTTCACACACAACTGGTTCCTGAAATGAGGCTTTTCATTTGATGGGTTTTTGATATTTATGTGAATCCTTGCGCATATTTGGATATAAAAATAATTAGCTTTAGAAATAAACACAAAAAGGTTGGTTCTGAGGATATTCTCATATGTCCAGTCTACACATTCTCACTCCCAACTTGTCACATTTCAACACACATGGTAGAAAGATGTCTAGATGATGACATGGTTTAGTTTGGTTTAGACATAAAAACAACTTGGTTGGGTTTAGAAAAAGGGTTGGAGGAAGGACTAAAATAAGAAAGACAAAGAGGGAAAACACACAAACATTGCGTGAAACAGGACATGAACCCAGGTCTCCTGGGTGTAAGTGTACAAATTTTACTTAACATCACCTGGTCCTGGTTCCGACTTCTAAGGAAGTGCATTGACTTCTATCTGGTTCACTGCATGTTGGATGTTGACACTGTAGTGGTACCCATGTGTTGAAAAAAGACGACAAGCGGCACAATGTAACGACTTGTGCCTCAGAACAGACTCATCTGCTGTGCACGTTGTGGTGAAGCCATGTTTGACAAACAGCATACTGCTAAAATAAACCATTGTAAAGGTGAACCTCCTGCTTGCAGCTGACCAATCGCTGCATTAAGAAGGGCTGACGTCAGCCTGGATATTTTAAACTGTAGTCTGAATCTGACTTTTAGGCCACATGAAGAGGAGTTTTCTAAAACGTAGCTTTTTTACAGCATTTTGGCCTTTTGTCCACACATAGACACAGTTTCTGAAAACAGATCTTTTGGAAACTCCTTCCAGGGTTAAGATATTTGCAGACTCTGAGGTTTTGGCTTTTAACATCACAGTTTTCACTTGTTCTGAAAGCTTGATGAATTCCTGTGCGTAGTTCTGGTTGCTAATGTAGGATTGGACATTGGCTGTTGTAGGAGGGGCTTATTGACAGTCAGCTGTATTTTTGGGTTTCATGTGGACAGGATTGTTTGAGAACAAAGGAGGAAAAGCTTTTAAGGGTGATCTGATGATCTTAAATTGTAGATTTTTATTCATCATCTGATTTGATTTTCAACGCAATCACCCAGATCAGCACTGTTCAAACTTTCATACTCCACTAATATTCACTTAAATGGTCCAAGGACCAGTGTACATGCAGTATTTTACAGTTTGTATGATTAATACTATTAGTCTAGTGGTTGTATTTCCATGTGTGTCTGTTTCTAAAAGTCTCCAGTTGATCCATTTTAACTTGCAGGAGTTTGTTTGTTGACTCTGAGGAAATAAAGTCCTGAAAATGTTAAACGATTACAGATTGTTTCACTGCAGTAACTCAGTGATGTCTGACCCAAAACTAATCCTGGTTTAAACACAGACTTTACTGTAGCAACAACACACAACACAACGTTGCATATGTGTATGTTATTACAGAACCAGAGTTGTGTAGTTTGTGCTGAATGTGTCTACTCTGTTTACGATGAGACTCAAATTTCGACTGCCTTTAAAGAATAAACCTCAAAGTCTGAATCCTGCATGTCGCTAATCCTCAGGTCTCTCAGATGGGAGGACTGGGACCTGACAACTGAACACACAATTTCACTTTTCAACTTCTTCAGCTGAACTGGTAACTTTGTTATGGATCTTTTAAGTTTCACAGCTATGTTTCCGTGTTGTTACTCATGTCCAGTTCTCTCAGATTAAAGGACAGAGCTTCACAATGTTTACTTCATCAGTGAGCAGATTTTTTTAAGTTTCTTCTAAATATTGTGATAATATCGGTCCTAGAATTTAGTCAAATAACAAAAACCCATCAGGCCGCAACCTAAGTCCTACAGAAACCAGACAAAACCTTGTTATGGTTCGGTTGTAACTTGCCTACATTTTACTCGAGGTGAAAAAAACTGTTGTGATCTGATCGTGATTCTACATCAAAAGATTGATGTTTTGGCCCTAGTTTCAGGCGTCTACATTTATCTGTATGTGACTCTGTGTAAAAGGAGAACTCGGACCTGGCTGCAGTTTCAGACGTCAGTTTGTGTCCTGGTATTGGTCACAGTGCAGATCTGATTCAGCTCACTCTGAACCGATGCTGCTGCAGAAGCAGGACCAGCAGCAGAGTCCAATAGGAAGTCCAGGGAGCATGCAGAATCTCAGAATCCAGCAGGTACTATGAGGTGTTGAGCAGCGGTCTGGGGTACATGCCCTGGTAGTACGAGGCCTCCAGAGGCTCCATGGTCCTCCCACCCAGGCTGGCCCCACCAGTGCCATATGACGAGTACTGCAGAGCCTCATAGGCCTTCAGGTCCAGTTTGTGCTGCTGCTCGGAGGACGACATCAGGTTGTTGATAGAGAATGGGTGGTTGAAGGCGTAGTGCGGGTCTCCTTTGATGTGCAGCTGGGAATCATGTGACATGGAATGGGCAGGTAATGAGAGAGTCGACAGCAGCTGGGAGCTGGACACCTTCAGGTCTGCAGGCCCACCACCTCCACGCAGGTCCAGGCCGGGAGGTGAGGCCGCCTGGCTGGAAGAGGGCAGGGCAGTGGAGTCCATAAGTCCTGGTGGTTTGATGCCGCTGGAGTCCCCTGATGGAGAGACCCCTCCACCACTGCCGCCCTGCTCCTTCCTGCCATCCACCTTCGCCGACATCTTCTTTTCACACTTGAACCTCTTCTGGCGGCGCAGGTAGCAGCCGTTCTCAAACATGTTTCCGGAGTCTGGGTGCAGGGTCCAGTATGAGCCCTTCCCTGGTTTGTCCGGTGAGCGCGACACCTTGACAAAACAGTCGTTGAAGGACAGTGAGTGTCGGATGGAGTTCTGCCACCTCTGCTGGTTCTGCCGGTAGTATGGGAACAAGTCCATGATCCACT
Source organism: Coranthus polyacanthus (assembly GCA_037367275.1). NCBI lineage: Eukaryota > Metazoa > Chordata > Actinopteri > Kurtiformes > Apogonidae > Coranthus > Coranthus polyacanthus. Next base: position 17,595,710 of record JAPQRN010000016.1, on the reverse strand, counting down.
GGTAGATCTCGCTCAGTGTCAGCATCTTACTGGGTGCCTGCTGAATCGCCATGGTGATGAGTGAGATGTAGGAGTATGGTGGCTTGGCATGTGGGTAGCTCCGTCTGAATGCCTTGTTGTCGCGGCCCCGGTTCAGAGCGCCACCACCATAGGCCATCCCAGGGCTCATGGTGGGACTCACGCCACCATACGGGTTCAGACCCATTGAGGCCTGCTGGGTCGGCACTGAGCCCATACCGGACGGGCTCAGCGCCCCTCCCATTGTGGCCACACCCCCACCCAGGCTCGACATGGCCGCCTGCGTGGACCCGCCCATCCCCGACATTGGGGCAGGGCTTAGACCAGTGCCACTGTAGGACATGTTGAAGGAGGCCGATGTGGTACCACTGCTGGACATGTAGCCTGACATGGAGCCCATCCCAAGACCAGAACCCATCCCACTGCCTGCCATTGGGGAATAGACCTGGAGAGAGACCAGGACCAGTTAGACCAAAAAAATAATGCCATTGTTTTATCTGGAGCTGGATGGAAATGGAAAATGGAAATTGCTAAGGCGTGAACTGACTCTCTTCTCATCTTTGTTATGCATTGTATCATACACGTTGCCAATCAGGCACTTGCCATAAAATTATTGTGAGTAAAGACACTTCTGGGCTGGTTTTCAAAGGCATGTCAAGTTTCTGAAACTATTGCTGAAATGCTGTAACTTCCAACAGCATCTCAGTTGGTCTATCTCATTCTTTGTTGTTATTTGATAACCACTATTGAGTAAAATGACAGTAAGTATTATTGAGTAATTATACGATCAAGTACTAATGGGTTTGAAGTATTTTTCTGACCCACTTGTCCAACCAGGCAAGTGAAGAAAAAACATTAACATTGAAACCTGAGTTAGAAAAGTAGTTAGACCAAAACCCATCCCACCACCCAGCATTGGAGAATAGAATTGTAGAGAGACCAGGACCATATGTATGTGTATTTGAGAAACCAGTACTCTCTTTGCTTGATCAGACCAAACTTGAACTTACACATTTATCCAGTACTGTTGCAGTACCTGAGATAAGTTTTTTTATACAATTCTTCAAAATATGCATAAAATATGTAATGTGAACACAGCTACTGAATTCAACAATGCGTCCTCTTCTCAGTTATAATGATATTGTACCAGAGGTTTAAAATGATCCTACTTTGAGGTAAATTATCGTACATAATCATACACAAGTGTTAACCAGGACATTTGCTCTGGGTAAATATATCACTGGCCATAAAGGTATTATGTTAAATATAAAACACCTCACATTTATGATCAATAAAGAGGAGTGTTTACAGATGTAGCAATCTGTATTTGACTCATCCTGTTGAGAAATTAATTGAAATGAGATGATCTAGGCCAGGGGTCATAAATCTTTACAATCTGAAGAGCCATTTTTCACCTGATAGAGAAAAAAAATCTGTCTGGAGCTGCGAAAAAATATTTTACCCCCTACATGTTTTACCACAAGATGGCTAGTTTGCGGTAACCTGTTTATGATTATTTAGTACTTTAACTTTGCATTTCATTACAAAAATGACTAAGAAACTTAGAAACAGACTATGATCAAATGCAAATTGAGTTTGTGCTGTTGAATTTTGCAAAAAGGCACCAGCCTTAATGTAGCGTAGGACACTCAATATAGTTGATGAAAGTTTTCATAATGTTTTTATTCTGTGTATAAGTGACACATTTTACAGATAGACAAAGTAAGGATGGCTTTAGGCTGACAGCACAAGCAAAATGTTAAAAAAAAAAATTAATTAAAAAAACAATTTAAGTTATATTTTAGTTATTAATTTCCATATGTTCCTTACGTTTTTTGACAAAGCCACCATGAGCCACTGGAGAGAGGCTAAAAAGCCACATCTTGCTCAGAAGCCATGGGTTGCACACCCCTGACTGATACTGTCCATGCCCAAACACTGGGTCGGGACCCACAGGTGGCTCACAGGCCATTTATTTGGGTCGCCAAATAAATTTGTATTTCAATCATTTCAGATACTTTGAACAAGAAGCATGTTTTTGATAAGAAGCTACTAAATATTCCTGTTGTGATAATTGTTCTTGTAACATTGAATCTAGTGTGAAAGGCTGGTGCAAATTCTGTTTGTTTTACTTATGAGATGGAAAAAACAACCAGTACATAAAATACATTTGAATTTATTGAATATATCTGACCTATTGAAGATAATATAAAATGTTGGGTGAATGTGCTGAAATTCACTCTAAGGTCTGTAGTTGGTGGTTTATTATTTTTAAAAAGTGAATCCCCAGAAAAACAAGTTTAGGAAACACTGATCTAGACCATCTGTCCCCAAACAGTAGATCGAGACCTGGGTTGTGGGAGATTTTATTTGGGTTGACAAATACATTTGTAAACTTTGAACCAGAACCAATAGTTCTGTACTATTGCACTGATTATTGTACCCATAAATAAAAAGTCTAGAATAGATTGTTTTACAGATGAGAGGAAAAACACAATTAATTCTGGCTAAATTAACTTTTTTGTCTCATTTCAGTAATTATTCAAGTAGCCCTATTTGAAATGTGTATGTTGTCATTAACGTGCAGATTTAGCAAACATGTATCTCTTCAAAATGATTGAAAAAAATCATAATTTATCAAGGTTTATTTATTTATGAATTTGAGCTAAGTCCTATAGCAATAGTTTGTCTTTTTTAGTGGGTCCACAGAAAAAAAGTTTGGGAAACACTGATCCAGACTGATTACAACTAATACATGCCACAAAGTGATCAAATTATCATACACTGCTGTTATTGATCGTACAGGGGGTAAAAGTATTGTAAAAATACAATAATTATTGTACATTTGACAACCCTGTTATCAAGTTTCACATCAATGTGACTGGAAATAGCTATTAAAATGTATTTTAAATGTAACAAGGATGCGTGGATGCATCTAAATGAGAAAAGTCGTGTTTTCAACCAAGAGAGGACATCAAATATTTGCCTGACAGTGAATAGAAAGAAAAGAACAAGAAACATTTTATGACCATGTATGTTTCCTAAACATGTCATTGAAGGAAAGAGAAGAAAAGGCTCTGAAATCATCTTCCTGCTTCATTTTCAGAAACAGAGCAGGTCTTTCTGTCGGTGAATCTTTAAACACTGCCCATGTTCAATTGAACATAATGTAATGTGTTTCAACATCAATACGATGTATTTTCATTTAAAGCTGACACTGGGTTAAGTGGATAATTTTGTGTCAATAAAGTTTGAATTGTAGCCTCCATTTTATCTCAGAAAGTCCTACGTTTTTTGGTCTTTTGTAAAGCAGTATAAATTAAATATAAATTAATGTAGTTTAACAGAATGCAGCTCTTTGTTTCGTGTTTCAGTTGTTGAACGTGTGGAAGAAAATGACTCCTGGTTTAAAGTCAGTTCTTTAATGTTTCTCAGTTTGATCATGTATTCATTGTATTTATATTTAATGTATTCCCTGTAATTTATGACTCATTCCTTTGTTTCTAAACGGATGTTTGTGTTTGAGTATTTTACTTTAAGAGCTGATAAAAGTGCAGATAGTCTTCTTTTCAGTCCAGATATTTAATGAGTAACTGATCAAACATTTCTCTCTTTGTGATTAATACAGATTGAACTTGTGATCTTAAATGTGAACTTCAAGACCACATACAATTAGTTTTTTTGCAGAAAACTGCGTCACTATCTCTAATCCTCAAGTTAAATCAGTTTCCTTCAGATTTACTGAAAATAAATCAGTTTATCTGCTTCAAGTTGTTTTTTATTTATTCTGTAAAATATAGAAGCTATATTTAAAGGAAACAAAAATAAACATTCAAAATTACCCTGAAAACATGTCACATTTAACCCATCAGTTATTTCTAAATGTAAAAACCTACAAACGCAACAAACACCTATGATTTATTAAAATACATTTAACTGTTGAAACATGTCTGTCTTTTTAAAAATCACCTTGACAAGTTAATTACATTTAATGAGTCCAGCTTTTGTAAAATTAATGTACATTTAACAAACATTTGACTTTCTTTAAATCAGATTCACAAATGTAACCCTTAAATGTAAAAAGCTATTTTAGTGTCTGTGTTCATTTAAACTGAAAGGAAAAAATAAGTATAATTATAATCAGATGAATATTAATCAATAAAATATAACCCTAACCCCATTTTGGTATGTTGTGTCTTTATTGTCAATCAGCAAACCTTTGATTTTTGACCTTTTTTTCTTGATTATTTTGTTTCTCTTTGATCCTGAACATCAGATTAAAAACAGATCTAATTCACAGACAAATAATTATTATAACAGTCTATTAAGACAGATTTAAATGTGAAGGTTGAAACACCTGATAAAAAGTCATTAATAAAAAATGAAAAGGATTGATTGATAATATAACATAATACAATGTGACTGCAGTGGAAACAGTTTGATTATGAAATACACATTCATTTTATGTAATTTATAATACCTGATAAACTCTGTGATTTTCTGAACTCATTTCACTGTTTGAAATCATTTACAAAATCAACGACTCTTTCAAGAAAGTTATTGATTATAAAATCATTTACAGTGTTTAGTTTAAGACATAATGTCTACATGATTCTACAGTTTATTAAACACACACATACAGAGTGCGTTATTAATAAATGATTAAATTAAATCGGTTTAAAACAGAAACTCTGAAATATTTAAATTCAGATTGCTCTGAATTCTATCTTGTGTCTCATTGAAATGCGGTGTTTTAACAAACTCAAGCGAACAGAGATGCGTGTTAATCAATAATCCTAGTTTTCTTTCCTGAATAGCGCTTTTTTGGGTTTCCGTTTGTCTCGTTTTCTCTCTCTCTTTTTGATTTTGTTTTGTCCTGATTCCAGTCATTTAAATTTCAGAGATTAATTAATTTCATCTGATCATAAATTTGTGCCGCGTCCTCATGAATTCATTCAGTTTAATGTTGAGCTGAAATGTTAAAGATTTAAATCCACACTGTTTATTTTAAACTCGAGATGCAGCTCACACCTAAAAACAGATTTATTCTTTATTGATAATTATTTATCGGCTGATTTGATAATTTGACGAGTCGTCTTTGTGCGACTCTGACTCGCTCTTACACTAGTTTAGATGTAGATAAAGATAAATTAAGTAAATAATGTAGATACTGACTCTAATTGTTCCACACAATAAAACTCAACTTTCTTGACTTGAATTATTTTTATTTTTTTTAATTAAGGTAAAGCGAACTGGACTTGAACAACTCAAACTTTCGGGTAATAACTGGTCTTATTTATTTTCTCATCAGATTCTGATCGGAGTCTTAGGGTGAACCGGTGGAAGGAGCCCTGAAGCGGCTCAGTGGGACCCACCTCCTCGCTGTAGTATCCGCTCCAGTCCGGAGCTTCGTGCCCTTCCATCTTCACCGCGCCCAGCATGACGGGAGCCCGCAGCCGGAACACGGACCTTGCCGATCCCGAGTCCGGGTCCTGCGCTGTCCGTCCCGGTCTGTGTCCTGGTCCAGGTGAAACCTTTCCGGCCGACCCGGGCCAGGAGCAGCGGAGAGAGGCCGGAGCGGAGAAGAGAGAAGATGTTAGTGAGGAGGAGGAGGAGGTGGCGCTGACCTGCGGACTCATGCGGTCTCATGTGGACTCATGTGGTCCTCCTCCTCCGGCAGGTCCAGCCCTCCGCGCGCTCATCTCCTCCCTCCACGTTCATTCAACACGTCTGAAAGTGAAAGTAACAGATCTGTTAAAGTTTAGTTCTGATCTTAACTAAACACCTGACCAAGGCCCGGGAAAGTGAAATATGGTTTTATGTGGTGGTTACACTGAAATAAACTGCATCATTTAATAAATGGGACTAAAATATAAACCAAATAATGAAATCCCATCACAGGCCCCGTAAAACTATCAACTCAAATGAAGAGATTACATCTTGTTTAGTGTAAAACTGTCAAGTCAAACTAAGGCTCCAAACAGCTTTGATCCAGTCTTCACACCTCCACGCATGTAGCTGCAGCCCAGGGGTTTTTTTTTTTAATTATTTTATTATTATTTATTTTATTGTGGGCATGTTGCCTCTTCAGGCCTGGTTCTAAATGTGTTAACAATTTAACAACTGGAAATAGAACAAAATCAGACATATTCAATCACACATGGTGGACTTGTTTAGTGTAGTATATGACTTCAAGAGGCTTTCTTGTGTATCTGGGTCTGATACATGTGTCGATCACATTTGGTACGTTTAGGTGAGACCTCATGCAGAGGCTGTATTTTTTTATGTTTTCTAGGGGACGCTATTGAATCATTTTGTGACACAGATAAGACCCATAAAATATCTCAATTTGTCACCACTTTTGGTGCATGTGTTTATGCGTTTTCAAGTAAGTTTAGCACGGTTTCTGAACTGGTCTATGTACTGGTTTCTGTACAGGTCTGGGGTTCCAGTCTGAAGGTTAATGAGTGAGTAATGGAGCAGTAAATCTGACCTCAGATCAGCTCCATCATTATATGGATGAACCACTCGATTAAAGGACACTTTCATCAACACAAAGCAGATCGAAGTCTGGACCCCAAACTCACACATAGATGGTTTTATGGACTGGAGCACCACCTGCTGTTGATCTGTGGATCATCTGGATCCTGGTCTGATCCCAGTGAGACAGTAAAGGTCAAAGTTGAGGTTTCACCTGAGAGTGCTGTCATCAGAAGGGGCGGAAGTTCAGGTGAGACTCTAAATCTGCTGCTGTCTCACTAAAAGCTCCTCAGGTATAATTATACATCTGTCACCTGTCTCCTGCAGGAGACAGGAAGTGGAGTCATCACCACCTGAAGCTGTACCTGAACCTGAAGATGTTAAGAAGTAAGTTAAGTTTTATTTATATAGCACATTTCAAAATAGAGTTACAGAGATCTACACATTGTATTGATTAATTTCAGTAAAAAAAATAAATAGAACAAAGTACAGCTCTGTCACAGGGAGACTAAAGCATTTTAAAAACCATTTAGAATGAGCTTCAGCTCCTGACAACAAATTGGTTCTACAAAATGTAGTCCATAGCTTTACAATGTTCAGGTGTGGAAGCAGCTATGAGTGTGTGTCCATACTAACCCTTTATTAGACGGTAGACCAGTACTAAACACAAACTAACCATGTCAGAGCCTCATATGGCAACTAGTTGTCTGTGATTCTCTGGTCTGACATGAACTGAACCTCATTCAGGAGGCGTGGATGTGGATGAGGAGGAGGTGTGTGTTACAACCTGTTACTAAAGTCATGTTTGATGGGTTTGTTTCTGTTCCCTGAACTCTTCAACTCATTTATCAGCTCTCTCTACACACACACACAAATATTGCCCACAATCCTCTGCTGTCAGTCACCTGAAGGTCAAACACTGTTAGTGTTGCACATGGGGATCAGGTCAGCTGACCTCTGACCTTTGACAAATACACACACAGTGGATGGGTTCAGATTACAGTACCCATAACCCACCTGGACAAAGAACTGGTTTATATTTATCCAGTGAGAAACAACCGCAGTTTCCAAGTGAAGCCACTGCTTTAGTTAAGTGTAATACCGCTGACAGCCACAAGATGCTGCTCCCATAGACTTGCATTGAACTTCTCTCTAAAAATACCAAGTCAGTCATTTTTTTCCAGGAGTCATTCTGGTCCATTCTCTTTATTTGGATCCTCTAATAATTATTCTTCTACATCTATAAATTATTCCTCTGTTAAAAGATCAGGGCAAACATAAACTTTGAGGTCTGATGTGTGGGCTTTGATTGAGAGTTGTGAAATTTAAAGACATTCTGTCAGGTTGTTCCAAAGAGGAACTGAAAAGGTTTTTTGTGGCCAAAGATCAAAAGTAAAGGTCACCGTGACCTCACAAAACATGTTTGGTGTTAAGTGCTAGTAATTTAGAGAACTACATGTAGGTCTGGGTGAATCATATCATTAGTCAATATCAGTAATTATAATGCTAAATGTCAAATCATGATTTATTTTGAGTTTGAAGACTGAGTTTTGGTCCTGACTGAAATTTGAAGAAACCACGTTATTTGTGGTTGTAAATTATTTGTAAAAGACACAACAAGATGAAAATGACATGAACAACGTGACACGATGTAACAAGAAAAACACACCTGTAGTCTCTGACTCTCTATGTCACACAAGTGCAGCATCACTGACACTTGAAGTAAAGTGTATAATAATGATAATAATAATGATAATAATAAACTGTCTGATCACATTACCTCATCATGTTTATCACTGGGGGTGGGGTCATTTCCTGTCTGAACATAAGTGTTAAGCTGAAACAGGAAAACCAGTTTATAAACACAAAATTACTATTTCCTGTGGCCAAAAGTTTGTGGACAGCTGAGCCTACAGCAGCAGCAGCATGTGTTTAATACAAAGTTCTCTTCATATGTGTCAAAATTTTTCTGGTCATATGAGAAAAGACACCAACTCTTTGTTCAGTGGAAAAACCTCATCCCACAACATGAGATTTAGTTGATACTTAGAAGTATGTGGACATCTGGAAGCTTTGGCATTGTCATTGTTATATCCACATTTTAAACAGCATCGAGCTCACAGACGAAAATGACGCAACACAGGAATGAACATTTTAAAAATGTCTTTAAATATTTTTTTTCTAAAAACATCAACTCAAATCTTTATTGATCAAAAAGTAAAAATGTGAACATCATTATCAAGTTTTTTCTGTATTGAATAAAGAAACCACAGAAATCAACTTTTTCATCAACAAATCTACAGTTACATTGTGTATTTGTAAATGTACAGACTGACATTTTTTACAAAACAGCAGATGATGACAAAGTGTCATCGGTACTCTGTAATGGACCAGATTTAATAAAAAACAGACTAATCACAATAAAAAACAATCAGCCAATGAAATGAAACACATCCATGTGCAACTCTGTCAGAAATAACATTCATAAGCAAATCCAATTACATTGCGTACATATTGTAAATATAAACATAATCTGCATGTATTTTGTTGCAAGTGAATGTCATTTTTAAGGATCTGGAAGTGTTTTGCTTTTCTGGAGTTCACATCCTGGACATTTTTCAGGTTTAGACGATAAAAGTAATTTAGTTAGAGTTAGAAAACAATCATGGTTTGGTTTAAATGTTAATAAATACATTACGTGTCATGTCTTATCACATCTTTGTGGACCTTTTCTGTTTTAAACCAAACACTGGTATCTTTCTCTAAACTAAATCATAAACAGTTTAATAATACTGTTGTCAAAACCAGCATTATGTTTATAGAACAATATATTTGTGGTCACAATTTAGATGTTAGATCATTAGATTAGATTAGATCATTTCTGTGAGATGGGGCTGCTGTGTTTTGCCCCGGATTCTTTCTGGATGAAAACACACTGTCTCATTTGACTGAAGGTAAATTCTTATGGCCTATGCCATCTAAGTGTATAAATTAAGAAAACCAAATTTTTTTAGAAACCCAGATTCTATGTTCAGCCAGACAAACAATGATCAATGATCAGCATGCTATAGAATAAAACACGTGAATAGGGTTCAGTCTCTCTTCAGCAAAGTGACCGACTCCATCTAGTGGCTGAAAGTGTCACACCCTGACCTCACATACCACTATTACTTTATTCAATCTGACACTGATTTTACTGTAAATTAATTACACCACTAACATTAACATTAGGGACATTTAACAGGATAACAAGCTCACTGCAACTATAAGTTAGGCAGTAATAATTGTATAGGTCGTACAGGACAAATACATTTATTGCTTATTTTCATCCAGGATTCAGGATCCAGATTCGATTCCCTATAGTTTTATTGTCATGGTACTGATTACACATTTAGACACTTTGAATTCAAATTATGACAATATTCATTATATACGGCAGTTCAGGGAAGAGACAGGTGACTGATACAACATGTTTTAACAAACCAGGGAAAAGACGACTGTTGATCTGAAAACATCATTAATGAACCTGTGATGAAGTGTTCCATATATGTATTGACTGAGTGGTTACACAGTTTATCTTCATCGTCTCTGTCTTCTTTTACTGTCCTTCACTCTAAGGGAAGTAGACAGCATCCTTAAGTTGGGTTCTTCTTGTTATTTGATGTAGGGGTGCGTAGGACACATCCTAATGCCGTGGTAATTGTAACACAAACCTTTTAAGGTCAAGCAGTTAACTGCACATGGTGGGGTTAGTTGTAACACTGAGTTACAACTACATTTCAAACTACAGGCCAGTTGATTTGAATGGTAAATAACTAAGTAGATAATTAAAATGAATATGTTTGGATATGAATCATACATAAAACATTTATAAGTTATTGTTTTTCAGGTCTGAAACTTTACATTTCCAGTGTCCTAACGATATCTGAAATGTCAGAAAATTTAAGTAAAGTAAATTTGTCTATGTCTGACACACAGTCTTTGGTCAATATTTGTTCATATATCTTTCTATCATAGAGCCACAAGCAGTATCCACCTTTGTATATAGGTACACGTTTATTGGATTAATTGCATTCAAACATTTGACCTTTGTAGCAGGTGTTATAACTAATCTTGCCAGTGGGTAAGTGTAACATTTCACCTCTGCCATTTTTGGGGTAATTATACAAGAGGGTTAGGAGTTAGACATGTTGCCACTTGTGTTTTCCAGGAAAAACTCTGCAGAAGTTAGTTGCTATTCAGCAGTTCTGCAGAGTTTAGGGTTAGGCAGTTACTTTCACCCAAAAGGGTCTTGGTCATGGACACTCTGACAACAGCAGTGATTCCCCAGCTTTTTCATAAAGTTTGCCTTCTTTGGACTGAAATTTATAAAAATACATCAGGAATTGCCAATAATAATGTCAACCTTCAAAACAATGTTGAATTAAATGCACTTTGCTGCAATGTTGGAACTTCAATCATAGAAAGATCACATCAACAAGACCTTAAGTTTGGGAAAGGCAGGACTACAACACTGTGATGTTTGGTGTCTCTGATCCCAGATAGACAAATGAAGATCCATCAGGCTACTATCCTCTCATTGGCTGTCTCATAGGACTCTTTGCCATTTTTACTCTTCATGGCCATCTTCTCTGCCTTCTTCATGGCACGTTTCTTTGACCGCTTCATCAGACAGCACTTTACCATCACCACGACCACCACCACCAGCACCACCAACGCTGCCACGGCAACCAGTACCGGGATCAGGATTCCTGACAGAGCATTCTTGCACTCCGCCGATCCCTCGTCATAATGTTTTCCGTCACTGTCGGAGCAGACACACCTGAACGAGCCCTCCGTGTTCAGACAGGTATGTCTGCAGGGGGCAGGATGAACACGGCACTCGTCCACATCCACGCAGTTTCCAGAAAAGTCTTTGTTGAAGCCGGCATCGCAGGGCTGACAGGCAGATGTGGTATTAAGGGGTGAGTCCATCAGCCACCATATGCCGTCCAAACAGTAGAGCTGCAGCCGGACTCCGGAAAAGCAATCCACTCCCATTCTGCTGCTGTTATTGTGGTCTGTGGTTAGAAAACGGGAGCCATCGATAACAGGGTTTACACAGGAGCCAGATCCAGATCGAGGCTTCAGGTCAGGTCCTAGGCTTATATCAGTCTTTAGTTCATCTTCTGGTTCTGGTGTGGGATGTTTAGGTTCAGATGTGACAGATGCTGGTGTAGAAAGATCTGGTGCAGCACTCTCAGATTTAGGTTTTTTTGGTTCTGGTGCAGCACTCTCAGTTTCTGCTTTTTTAGGTTCTGGTTCTGGTGCAGCACTTTCAGTTTCATTTTTTTTAGGTTCTGGTTCTGGTGCAACATTTTCACTTTCAGGCTTTTTAGGTTCTGGTTCTGGTGCAGCACTCTCATTTTCAGGTTCTTTAGGTTCTGGTGGTCCTCCCATTTGTCTGTCTCTTTGTTTGCAGATGAACTGGTACCTGTTCTTACAGCTGACTGGTATCAGACCCCAGTCAGTCACAGACAACCCATTAAACTCGCCCGTCATTGCTGCGCAGCGAACTGTTGTACAGGTGTGCTTTGGCTCCTCCCTCCAGCGACTCATCTGTGTCTCCTCGCTACCATTGTCGGTCCATTTGAATCCTCGTAGCGACAGGCTGGGGACAATGCACTCATTCTTCAGCTTCTTCAGCCCAACCCAAAAGGTGAATTTATGCTGGACAGGTGAGATAGTGGTGGAGACAGACATGAGGATGTCGCTGACCTCCTGCTGGGTTGCGAGGGTAGTGAGAAAGGCGGGGGAACATCTGTCCATGGCCTCGTCGAAGCTCAGCTCGGTGTGGTGGACGATGTAGGTTGGGTCAGCAGAGACGATGGCAGTCCAAAGGTAAATCCAACAGAAACAGGGCCAGGACTCCATCTTCTCTGACTTCAACCCCTGTGACAACAGTTCACAAAACCACAAGTATGATAAGTTTCTGTCACCACCAATTTCACAGTGTGGTGAAAAGTTATTAATGATGTTGATGATGAGGCTGATACTGATTATTAATGATGAAGGAAACTGATATTTTGAACGGATATACATTTGCAGTAAAAATAAAAAATCTTGCCGTCAAATGTTAGAATACCTCCAAACAATATTTACCATCAGTTTGCACATTGAACTGGAAGCATCAGAAATAATAAGTACTCTAATAATAAATGTTCTTTTCAGTGTTCATTTCAGTGTTGATAATGCTAATAATAATAACACAGTACATAATAGAGTAGTTTAGTAGTTTAGTTTAGTTCTAGCTACCTTTCATGCTGAACATGGAAATTGAGAGAACCAAATATTTAAACACATAATATTATAGACGCCTTAAAAAAATGTGTTTTTAAAATAGTTTGACAGCTGATGAAGAACCACAATAGTGATTAAAAGAGTAAAGCAGTTCAATTATCAGATTCTTCCTCTCTGTGAACAATACATGGTGACTAAAATATTTAATGTTACAGAAAATCAAAACAGTAAAAAAGAGAAAAACGTTTAACTACTTCAAAGGGCTTCAAATACCTTCTCACAACCACAAATTAGTTGTCTTTTCATACTTCCAGTTACTTCCAGGATGCTCTTGAAAAAGATGTTTTTAATCTCAATGAGTCCTTTCTTGGTTAAATAAAAATACAAATTTAATCCACAAAACAGTATTTTCAAATGTGCTCAACTCTAGATCCCTTTTTGACAAGCTGAGTCAGTAACCGAGAAAAAAGGGGTCTAGAGTTGAGCATTATTTGTATATGTTTGAAAACATATGAAATCACTGTTTGTGTCTCTGTACTGTACAACAGAATTAATCTTCTGAAGGGGAAGTTAAGAGCTTCCTTTTAAGTGCCAAAACCAGTCATTATTGTACCCTAACCCCTGACTGGGAATCCTACAACGAGTACTTCAACCTGATGGACTCAACAGCAACGTTTTGTCTCGACCTTCTGATATGACTCATAGAACTGTACGATGGAACTCGGGGTAAACACTATGTAACTCTGGGTTCTAATACAACACTTTGCAGTACAAACACTAGTTCAACAGTACATAACTCTAGGTTCTAAAATGATGCTTTAGAATATGAATATTAGTTAAACGGTACAGTACTTAACTAGTGTAAAATGATATTTTAGGGTACAAACCCTAGTTAAACAGTAAGTTTTATGAGGTCATGTGTTAAACATACAGTTTTTATCATTTACATCCTCTGAACTGTAAAATGTGCTTTAGGACTTTAGGACTGTGATAAAATAAAATAATAAGAATATACATATTTTGAATCCAGTGACCATTCAATCCTGATTTTAATGACAGTATTGTAAAGAGTTTTGGGATATTAGTGTGTGTGAAATGTAATGACTGACTGGTGGATCTGGATCAAATCTGGAAGAGATGAAACAATGTGAAGTATGTCAAAGATGTGTTTAAATTTATCCAAGGGATCACTTTGGATTTAATCCGTCCATTAAATATAATGATCAGATCACTGAGCTGCAGAGAGGGAAGGATTAACAGGAAGATTCAATGAGTCCTCCTCCTCCTCCCCCTCCTCAGGATGTTACATTGATGTTTATCAGTTTATTTTTTAAGTCATTATGTAAAGTCAATTTATCTGTCTTACCGTCTAAACTTATTTTTCTTCTTGAAGTTGATTCTAAAACTGACTCTTCTCCTCCACGTTCCTTGTCTTTGGTTTTGTCCTCTCTTTTTTGTCTTTCAGTGTCCAGTTTTCATCTTCTTCTCCTGTGGTTCTTTGCAGTTTATTTCAGACTCTGCTGATTTTTGTTGTCTACAGTAGCTCTGCTGACAGACTGACTGCCGGCCTCACCCCTTTGGACACACCATCTCCTCCCTCCCCCCTCGTGAAGGACAGGAAGTGTGTTCAGTCTTGATACGGCGAGTCAGTTTCCTCCAGAGAAACACAGCTGAGATTCTCAAATTCTCAAAGAATTGCGATGTCTAGAGCTGAATAATTCAAATGTATTTGAAAACTGAAAATGAAGCTGAACAGCCCTCATGCAGAGATAATGTTCTGCTGAACAACTTAATGTACTGGTGAGAAAAGAATGAAAAGTGGCTTTAAATAATTTACTTCTTCAGGCTGAAAAGTCTAGGGTTCTTAGGGTTTTTGAGAAAGATGTGTAGCTAACCCTAAACCTGAAAAAGTTCAGATGATGGGATATCAGAAGCTGATCATAAGCAACGCTGAGTGATTTGCCCAAAAGATCAGATCACAATGTTGTCAGTCACAATGATCCACAATTTTAAAAGTGAACTTTGTTGTCTAGTTTGAAACTGTGGAGACAGAAACTGCCAATAGATTCCTTGATTAAAACACATTACATTTCTGATAGTACTAATAGAGAACATTATTGGCAATAACTTAATAATAAATAACACAAATTCAAGTAGTCTTTAAAAAGGGATTTGAAAATGACATCCCATTATTCACATTTCAAATTTTGACATTGCTCTTCAATCTTATTTTCAGCTTCAATACTGAAGTTAGTTTCAGTGCTGCAGTTAAAATGAACAATGGCAATTGTACTGCTTTTTTCACATGAAGACCACATCAGACCAGGTCCAAATCTAAAACCACTATACTCAGGTCAAATCTGGACTAGATTATCTAAGATCAAAGATTATTTCAAATACCTGTTCTGATGTGGTCTACTTGTGAAGAAAAGAGTGAAATGTCCCTTTTTTATTAACAAGATGAAAGCGACGTAAAAGATGCAATAAGATGAAAACATAAAAAAATGTATCATCATGACAAAAACATAAAGGGAACAAGACAAAAACAATCTAAAACATGTAACAAGATGAAAACCACATAAAACTTGTAATGAGATGAAAACAATGTAAAACGTCTCTTGATGCTTGTTGATGCAGATACTCTGTCCATACTATGCATTCATTTTGTCCATATTTCTGCACATTTCAAAGCTTATGGATACAGATTAAACAGCAGAAACATTGTGGGGGCAATGGATCCTGTTGGTCTCTATAGTTCAATAGAGACCAACAGGATCTTTGGTGACACATGATAAAAAACAACACTGTAGCAGAAATGTACTTAATATCCTTTCAGACCACTGCCATTTACGATGCTGTACATTATGCCATTGTCATGAATGA
The DNA here is from genome assembly GCA_037367275.1 of Coranthus polyacanthus. Taxonomy (NCBI): domain Eukaryota; kingdom Metazoa; phylum Chordata; class Actinopteri; order Kurtiformes; family Apogonidae; genus Coranthus; species Coranthus polyacanthus. Next base: position 17,580,050 of record JAPQRN010000016.1, on the reverse strand, counting down.
AATTTCATTCTTTTTTCACAGCTGGTTTTATTTTTATTATTCATAACTATTTAGCCCCAGAACACTTACAGTTAGAGGTCAAAGGTTAAACATCTGTCAGCCAATCAGAGAGCAGGTAGGCTGAGACGTCTCATGTTTTAAGTTAAAATGTGGAATGAGTATGATAGGAATTGTGTGGACCTGCTACTGAGTGTGCTTACACACACGTGATTGTTGTGATGTTTCCTGCTTCCTGGAGGAAGTGTGTGTGAAGAATGGCAGGAAGTGGAAGGTTGTTCAGGCTGGACCTAAAGCTAATGGACTGCTGTTGCCACAGTAACACCGTGTGTTAATCTTCATCAGATTCAAGCCTCAGAACCTTAATTGAATCCTGTTCCAGCTTAAACTGAGTCTGACCATCATTTCTAACTAACATCTGGTCCTCACCATTTAATTCAATTTACTTCTATTGATATAAAGCACCAAATCACAATACACAGTTATCTCAAGGCACTTTACTAAGTAAACACTAGAGGATTGTAAAATCATAACTGGTTTTGAAATCTGGTTGCATTACATATGTGGAGAATCTTCACAGATGATCTTCTCTCTAATCTCAAACCTCAACAAGATTTGAAAATGATGAAACATCACACACTACAGGATATTATAGAGATAGGCCGATATGTTTTTTTCAGGGCCGATATTTGGAGCTGATATTCATTTGTAGTAAAAGTGTGTAAAATTTGACATGTTCTTTTAGTCATAGACAATAGACAAAATTCTAACAAAAAGTGCAGGGAGCTCAGGCTCAGCAGCATGTCTTATAAAGTTAAATGAAAAATTAAACAAATAAATAGCTCCAAAAAGTTTTCTACAGTAAATAAAGTTTTCCAAAATTTCAATATGACTGAAATGGTATGTTATCTTTCACTTGTCTTTTAAGTTCAAACAAAAACAAAAAGTGCAAGGAGTTCCCAGGTGTAGCAGCATCTCTTACAAAGTTAAATTAAGTTTTCTTTCTTTTAGGTGTGGAGCTGTAAACCAGGGTTAACAGTAAACAGCCTTCCCTCTCTTCCTCACTTAATCTACTTCGTTTTCCAAGTGTACTTCTTGTAGCAACAGAAAACACACGCCAACATGTTTTTTGCCTTGTACCCATTGCCAGTAACGCTGTCAAGGAATTAGACTCTTCCCACTCACGTCTGTACATTTGCAAACGTTTTTGCTTCTTTGAATGTGGTGGAGTTTTGAGTGTAGACATTTTTAATGTGCGGGTGCAGTATGCAGCTGCATCTACAACCAGGCAACCCATGACAGGACAGGGAAGGTGGGCACACAGACACAGACCCAGTTTTATTTTTTCATTATACAGTTTTGATGATTGTGTGACAGACATTTATGGGACATTTATGAAAATATGGAACAATTAAATTGTCAAATAAGGGATTACATATTTTAAGGGATGGGTGGCAACCTTACTCTGTCACTCTCTCTCACTCACACACACACATTTCTACTAAAACAGACTATTTCCATATCAATATTATCAGCAATCTTGTTTTAAGTGATTTACAGACATGTCTGGAGGGACTGCAAGTGAGCAGAGCTGCCGCTGATGTCTGTAGAACGTTATTGGGCCCACAGTAACATTACTAGTAGTTGTGAGTTGTAGAGGACTGGGATGTTTATTACAATTTTAACAGAGTCTGCTGCCTTAATTTACCTTTGAAACATATATCTGCTCTCCAGAGCTTCTTAACTTGCAAAACTGTTTCTCTTCTCCACCTTGTGTGTGAGCATTGCTGATTGGCTGTTACCCGTGCCGTGGCTCTGTGTGTAACCAATCAGATGGTGCTGTGGGTGGGACAATGCTGGAGACAGAGTAGTGACTGCAGACAGAGGCACAGCTGCATCAGAGCCAAAATAACCCAGTTTTGAATTGATCTCTTATCGACCATCGGATTTAAAAAAAGCTGATGCCCATATGTGTCAAAATGCCAAATATCTGCGCTGATAATCAGCAAATTGTGAGAAGTGTATTTTAGATAACTCCTCAGTCAATAAGTGTTAACTGAGGTGTTTCAGGTTGTTTTTTTGGTTTTTTTTCCCAGGTGGTTACAGTGCCCTCTGGTGGTGGAGTAGTAAGGCTATATTATGTGCTGCATAAATGGACATTTTGGATATATTTTCATTTATGTTTAATGTATTTTACATAATTCCTAAGGCATTAATACATGTGTACTGAGGTGTTTCAGGTGTTTTGTTTTTTAGTAGCAAACTTGATGACAGTATGATTAATATATTTCTCAATGAAAAGTATTTGACTGTAGATGGTAGTTTTATTATAGACCAATCTATAAATGTAGAGAAAAGCCTGGAACACTAGAAACAGCAGAAACTCAACAACAGGCAATCAAAATACATCTGAATTTATAGGGAATCATGTTCAGCAAGTCATGTTAGCACTGCATTCACCTGATTTAACTTTTGTTTATCTTAATAATAAAATACACTTATGCAGTGCTTTTCAGGACACACAAAGACGCTGAATAAGGATATGAATAAGGAAACAGCTGGTCCACAGCCGTTGCTTGTTAATTTAATGAGCCAATTAAGGTCAGTCAGTGACAGTGAAGGCAGACAGTCAGCTTTCTGATCCTGTGGAAGGTTATAATGGACTTCGTGGATTTTTTTTGGGAACTTAAACCCTAATCCTTAATATACAACAACATCACTGAAATATTTGTGTAGCATGTTTATTTTTGTACAAGGGAAGGTGGATTAATAAACCTGCTTTTGCTTTTTTCTATGGTGGTCAAAAGGTAAGAAATAAATGTGGATTCAAAGTTTGCCTTTGCACATGGTTCGGGGTTAGGATAGGCAAAGATATCTCGATGACTCCCCCTGCCTCATCCGTCGACTGGACAGTTGAGGGGAGTCAAAGGCAAGGCACTGGCCAGCACACGTTATCTATAGCTCTTTGCAAGAGTATACCACATCCTAAAGTTGTAAGTGATGAGTAGTCTGGGGCCTAGACAGTGTGATCAAAGACTACTAAGGAAGTGACAGAAGAGGTATCAAACTATGTTATTATAGCTCACAAGGAGGGAGCTAAGGAGGGAACAGGTTCCCAAGACAAGTGGTACTACTCAAAGGGAGTAGAAGGAAGTACTAAAATTGAGGGACACATCCTCAGTAGGGGGCCTCGGGATCATCGGGTGTTTCGGCCATTACTACTAGACACCCTCATCCAAGGAAGGCCCCACCGGGATTGATCAAGTCCCGGGGTGTGTCCCAATGAGCCAATTGTGCTGAAAATTGGTCTAGTAGGTCCTACAGAAGTGAGACTAAAGGGTAAAATTTGGAAGCTAAAGCCTAAGAAGTAAAGGTTGAAAGATGGAAGTTCCATAGCCGGATAGCGTAGTGAGGAGGGAAGAGCATTCCAAAGAACTGGTGCCCAAAAGGGTCTTACGTTGGAGGGTTAGGTGAAGGGTTAGGTATTGAGAAATTAAAACTTATTAACCCAGTTTGGGTTCTGGTGCACTGGCAACAGGGTGTCCCCCGTTCCACCGGTCCCCTGTCCCAGCCAACTTAAAACAAAAGCAGATGGCCTGGTACACCTGCTCCCCCTATCTGGGTGGAAGAGGTTTTTGTCC
>JAPQRN010000016.1:17534834-17548129 GCA_037367275.1 Coranthus polyacanthus | reverse complement strand
GGTTGGCTAGAGAGTGTAGGTCTACAATCAGTCCAGTTCATCTTCAGTGCTGTAACATGAGCATTAGCACAGACATATCCCTTCATCACTGTCTGGACCAGACTGCCTTTATTGGTAGTGTTTACGGCTCTGCAGTGGCAGTATCTATTTAGAGAATCAGCTATGTCTATTGCAGTGGGATAAAAAAATAATACCTTAACTCAACTGTGATAATCTACTAGACTTTCTACTGTTTATATGCAGAGTATGACTCAAAGAAGAGAAGTGACAGCGCAGGATGAATACAATTAAAAACAACCACGATTATATTTTGGATTTAAACAAAGAGATTATGTGTTTACAGGGTTAAAGCAAACACGAAATGCTTGACTGTGTCCTCACCGAGTTTCTTTGTGGAGAGTCAGAGCCGCTGGCCCTCTTGGCCTTTTGTGCCAGCGACGTCCCAAATCTCAGGGCCTCGTACACAGGGTCCACCTTATTGCCGCAGGCTTTGGAAAAGATTATACAAGACATGATGAGGGATGATCACAAACAAATGTTTAGCCTTTATGAGGGCCAAGCGGTCATTTACAATGCCATAAAAGCAGATAAGTAAATTGCATAAAACAGCTCAAGTGGAAAAGTGGTCCTGGAAGAATGGAGTAAAGTTTTCCCCCCCTCCCACACGGAGCGTACATTATTATTATGGAGATTGAAGCTGCTCACCGATGGGCATGACTTCTTTGATGCAGCCATACTGCTCCTGGATCAGTAATGGGGAGCTGTAGTACCGCCGAAAGCCTTTTGGCTGACGAGAGAAAGACAAAGAGGGGAAAAAAGAGAGAGGCGACAGACATTAGAGACAAATCGATATGCAGCGCCTCAGGCAGCGCAGCACACTAACGCTAAAACACTGCTCACAACTCCATTTGGATGGATGTTTCTCAACACAACTGACTTTGCAGAAACAAAGTTCTGCGTCACTTTCTTGACGCATATTTCTGTAGCTTCCTCCAAAAGTGCATGAGTACATTTTTCTACGACAAGCAAAACACTGGCAAATGATTTTATGAATGCATACAGTACATGCAAACAGATATTAGTCATTACACTAGTGAAAGACATAGCGACTCATGACTCAGGGTTTGTAAGTGTTATAAAAGATTTTCTTAACTGAATCGTGTGCATATGTAAGGGAGTTGTGACCTGCATTTTTGGTGCAATAAAGAGCTTTATCTGCATTGCGCGAACTAAAGAAAATAAACAGAACTCCTGCAAGTGAGATACATACATTTAGAAGGAGAAGTTAGAAAAGACAAGGGTGGGGACGAACACAGATGCTGAAGGTTCTGTCGCTGTTTACAAACTGACGTCCGACCACAACACTGCAGTAGCCCGCGGTGGAGGCCCAGCATTGGTTTCACTCAATTTGAATTACTCTCAACACACTGTTATTTAAAGCTCCAGTAGGCAGGATTTTTTTTTTTGGCGTCAGTGGGCGAAAATCCCATAATAACCTTTCAGCAAATTGCAATGAGAGAGGTCTGTGAGGAAACGAGGCTTCGGCAACCCTTCTCGGCTCTGTTTTGAGGCTTTAGGAAATCTAGCCCATCACAGACGATTTTGGCCAATCACAGGTCTGTTCAGAGAGATGAATGACAGCTGTGATGACCAATCACTGTCAAGACAACTCTCTACTGGGCAGACTCTGTGGCTTGCTAGGAGGAAGTTGTGTATTTTTGATGATTTCTGCCCACTGTAGCTTTAATACAAAAAAAAAAAAATTATAATTGTACCCATCGGTGCTCTGTGCTATCTGACTTGTACATTTTGTACCTGTCCCTGACCAGAAGAACTGGACTTCACATATGAGGCTCCATTTATCTGCCTGTTATTATATCATCCTCGCATCTCCCAAGGACTTTACACATTTAGCATTTACCCATCCATTCCCTGACTTTGTCACAGCCGATCAATACTTTCCCACCAGTTTTGAATCCTTCTTAGTTACAGAGAAAGACACAAGATTGAAGTTCCCCTGCAGACAGTTTGTCATCTGCAGCACAGGTGACGATGATGCATTGTTGAGTTCTGTATTTTATCTGATTTTGTTAAGTTGTAGATGCAACCAGAGTCATCGTCGGCTTTCAGAAGCTTGTATTTTATTTAGTCTTTCAGTTTAGTTTTAGTTTGTTTTACAAGTGAATAACTAGCGGATAGTTCGGGTTCTTGATTCTGATTGGCTGAGCTACGTTCAAAGCCGTGATAAAATACTCTCCGTCACATGAATTGTTTTACGGTGTTTGATTTGGCTAAGTGTGGATGAGTGATGGAAAGCGATAGACAGGACAGAGGACGAAGATAAAAATAAAAAAAATTTTAAAAAACGGGAGGAGACTCGTTGAAATGAACGAGAGAGAAACTGAAGAGCTGGAAAAGTCAAGATGCCAAGCTGTGACTGTTGAACAGACTGTGTCCATTCGCTGTTTTCAGACCTGGGGAGAGAGAACTGAACAAAAAATGCTCTGATGCTGACTTGAGGTAGAGAAATCATGTCAGCGACAGGGGCAGAAATGCGATCGTCTGTGCAGTGTTACTGTCAACCAAACTAAAACGACAGAAGATTCTGGAATAATATCCTTACTTCTAGCGTAATTAAAATGTTGCTCTCCACAGTCAAACAGCCCTGAACCAGTAAAAAGAAGTGAACGCAAGTTCAACAACTGCACAATTAGACTAATGGCAATGTCCAGGTAAATGTTAAAATCTTTAAGCAGCTTTCCACTGCGTCTGTCTGTCGCTAAGCAGCTACTCTTCTTAATGTCACTGAAGAACCACATTGCTTGATGGAAGAACGTTTATTTGTTATCAGTACATTATTACATTTTTGTGGCTGTGTGTTTATTCTACGAAATCTTGCCAGTTCTATGTAGTAACTGTTTTATAAAAGCAATGAGCCACTTCAGGCTGTGATTCACTGTAAACCACAGCCTCTCTGGGATTATTTCTTTATTAGCTTTAGTTTTATTTTGAGGATTTTTTTTTTTTTAATTTAGTTGTTATTTAGTTTTAATGTTAGTTTTGCCCTGGTTTGTAGAAGCTGGAAAGGGTTGGAGGAAAGAATTCATGACATCAAATATGATACAAAACACTACTTTTCTGTAATAACCCGGGACACAACCATGCATTAACAGTTTACAACTTCAGTTCTATTCTGGATGTGTAAATCGGTGTAAATCGGTGTAAATCGGTGTAAATCAGTATTTTGGACCTACATCTTTTGCTTCGTGGATTGCCGTTTTTTTTTTCTGTTTGTTTACATTCCACGTAATCATATCATGGATGGTGAAATCAGCATCACTAATCAGTCCGGATTCATTCTCCATTTGACACTTCTCATGATGAGGCGGCTAAAATAAGCAGCCCTTTGAGCTCTTCAGGCTCATCTTGAGAAGTGAGGCGTCACACTTACAGGGGCAAACTCATTAAGGAAAAGGTTAAGACAGCACACTTGTTGCGAGCCCATCTGGTTCACTTGGCGACGAAACAAAAGACGCCGCTCGCTGTCGCTGAGACTTCAGGAGACTTCACTTAAGAAACGACAGGAACAGTGTGGTTTTGGAGGAAATGTACGACACAAGCAGCTGCTTTTACTGTCATATGCAATTACTATATTATAGTTTTCTGCTAAAATGTATCATGATCATAATACTTAATTACTCATAACTCATAATTACTTCATTATTTGAACATTTCGCCACATCATTTTTAGCCAATTGCTTAAAATTACAGAGCTTTATTGAAATTATACACAATTTAAAGAAGATGAGAAAAAATCCGCCCGAAGCTGTGGCTCAAACAGGGGATGAGTGACATGTAATAGTCTGTGCTTTAACTGCTTTAATAAGTATTTTTATGAAAAACTGTCATAATCATAATTATATGTAGCTATCATTCTGAATCAGTGAAAGGTTTGTTTTTTTTTTTAAATTGCAGCTAACCCATGACTTATTAGTTTTTGCTCTTGTGAACTCTTTAGTTCAGACCATCTGACAGGAAGTTGAGTTGGGTACAAACTGACCTATAGTGTGTGAACTGTGCTGCTAACTGAAATGCCAAATGAAACTGACGTCATGTTGCGCAAAAGATCAGAACCACCCAATGCTGCGTGTTAAATACCAGCGATTTCTGAGGTGCGTGTGTTTCAGTAAGCTCAGAAACTTGCAGAAAAATGACGATACATGGTTTCTGGATGTATAAACACTCAGAGTATGAGGTAACTCTATGTCTTTGCAGAAGGTTCTCATGCCAAGAGAAACAAGCATGGCTGCAGAAGTGTCCAAGTTTAGAGTAAGTTGAATTTGGAGCTGTACTCCGCTGGGGAAACGTCCCTTTTTATGCTTGACCTCTCAACCTCATTTTCCACTCCTGAGAGCCGATCATATCTCCACGCTTCATCCCTCTGGCCTCTAGTGGAAAAGCGTCACAACAGCGGAGGAGAAAGACGGCCTGTGCTGTTCTATGTCATTTCCATATGACATATTTTCTCTTCATTCTTGCTGACTCACAACAACAAATTCCTAGTTATTAACTTAATCCGGCCATGCTTTCTTCATAGATACTGAAAGACTAACGTAGACAAGGTAGAAAATCACATAATGTAACCTGACAGTCGCACAGTGTGTCTTCTTAGTAGTGGACTAAAGACCCCCAGTTAAGTCCTGACCACCAGTTTTCTGGACTGTTATGGAAATAAAAGCGATGATCGCTTCTTGGCACTGGCTTTTACGAGTTCATGTGAATCCTCCTCAGTAAAAAAGGACCCTGCCCTCCCCGGCTGACCAATTACAGCTCAAGATGGTCTTGTTACAATGCGAGACTGTAACGGATAACGATGACGGTGAATCATTTTATAAACCAAATCTCAATTAAGATTGCCCAATAACACAGAAGTACAGGCCCCAGGACAGAGTTTTATTGGGTTTCTGAGAGAGAAAACAATGCATAGTGCCAAAAAAGGGCTTGGGTTTTGTTGCATGTTTATGGTATTATTGCAGTGCAGGGTCATTAGCTCTAACTTGTGAAATCATGTCACTGAAAAGCTTAGATATCAGCTGCACTAACTATTAGTAAAAGACATCCATTATGGCTGCCAATCGAAGCTTATTATAGCAGAATGTAAAATCGAAGTGTCTTTAAGAAGCTCCTACAGATCCAGTTTGGGACAGCACTGTGATTTTTCTCAGAGTTTGCGTAATATGGGTAATTTAACAAGAGTGTCAAGAGTTAAAACGACTCGATTCAGGTTAGCAAAAGACAGTGGTTAAAATAAGTACGTTACATTACTATCAGGGTTACAGTAACAAACACAAAGATGTGTTTTACATTCGGTTTGAAATGGTGTAAAGGTTTAAAGGTTCAAAATGTTTTTTGGTGGAGTCTGTTTTGCGCTGGGAGCCGGTCGGTTATTGACGTTAGCTTACTCCGTTTCTAAGCTAACGGCGTTGATGCTGTAAAGGAGCAGAAGAGCGACGCCAAAGAACTCAATGTTAGCATCGAAATGGAGTTCGCTAACATCAACAAAAGATCAGCTCAAAGCAGACCCCAAAACAAACTTCACATGAATTTATTTGATGCAGTTTGGCTTTGTAGAATAATTTCTTTGATTCAACTTACAATATTAGCCTCATTATTTTATTTTACTACTTCATTTGAACATTTATTAATGCTTGGACACTTACAGCAGCAGTGGTTCTTTGTTTTACTGTTTGTTTGCCAATAAGGGAATGAAACTAGGTGCTTACCTGGAAAATAGACTGGATTCTTGCTTAGGTGCCTCAGTGGCTGTTTGATGTTGGTATATATATATATATATTTTATGCTATTTTGTCATTTAGTTTGTGGACAAATAGCCACTACAGCTGCTGAACAACAGGACGTAACTATGGGTCGTTGTTAGCAGGTTTCTCAAACGACCTCTGAACACATTTCAGGACACACACAACGCTGCCAACGCCAACGCTGGACGAAAAATGACGCGTCTCAGCTTTGATTTTGTTTTTATGTACATCTTCTGAACGGTTGCAGCAGCGACGTATTTGGGCCCTCGCTTTATTATCACCAATCAAAATGGCCAAAATGTCCCACTTTCTGTCACTAAAAAGGCTCGAGACTCTCTATTATTCCTGTTACTATTTTATGTTATTTTTCACAAAAGAGCAATGACTCACTGACATGGTAAAAAAAAAACACGAGACACACGAGACTGTAAAATGCCAGACACACAGTAAAAGTGGAGTATGTGACATCTTGAATGTGGTTGCGATTCGCCTCAGACGGCTCACATATCGACGGGTATTTAATGGTTTAAGCTGATGGCACGAGGTGAGAGCGTGACACAGGTGACGAGGAGGTCAGCCGTGGTTAAAATCAGCGTACTGCATTTATATTATCTAACACACAGACAGACAGAGCGATGATATAACGATGATGACGAGGATGGATGGTGCTCACAGATGTACCAGCACACTCACACATAGAGTGTGATGTCTGAATAAGCGCATTCGGGTGGGAAACGGTCACACGGCCAACTCCGATATGTCTGTTTTAGTTGCTACCACCATGACATCAGTAAACATATTCCTGAAGCTCGCATCTTCTAAATTGTGAGTGTGTGCAAAGAGATAAGTGCACTCTCGGAATCATGTTTTGATGCCTTGAAATATTTCCGTACAGGCAAAATATTTGATATTCCAGTTTTATCTGTGACCCCGGCTCAGCTCTTACCAGTTTGCCCATGCAGCGCTGCTGTCCCACTCCATTCTCACACTTATGGTGGAGGCTCATCTTGCAGGCTTTGCAGCGCAGGCCATGCTTTGCTGTGTTCCCCGCCAGAAACACCACATGTTTGGCTGTGGTACCTGATAAACACACACACACACACACATAAAGAGAGACAACAGGTTCATATCAGTCATGTTAGAAACTGGACTTCGACGGTGTTGAATTGCAGACAAAAATGCAGAGGAAATGGAAAATACTGTTCCCTCATTTACTCCGTGTTTTTACATACTTAATCCTAGACACACTCTGGAGCCTTTCCCAACAAAATTTAACAAACGCGTCACATGATGCACACTTTGACAGATATGTTTTAATTTCTGGTAACCGAGCCCACTGATTCCCACCATCTGAAACCATTCCAAACTGCTGCCTGTGTACAGCTCACTCTCACTTATTAATTCATGACTCACAGTTGCTGGAATAAATGAAGACTAATAGAGTGATGTGGAAACCAAAGTTACGCAATGTTGCACCTGCAAACATTCAGCGTGTATTTGTGTGCAGTTGTGCATAAACGTGTGCACATCCACAGAGAAACAGAGAAACGAGACACAGATGGACAGGGAGACGGAGGAGACGGATCCTGAGGAGTTAGAGCCAGCGCTTGTTTTCTCCATTCTAGGCTTTTTAGTTAAGGTTAATGTACATTAATACTGGATGCCACCCCCTATAAAATGGAAAAAAGAAGAAGAGGAAGAGTCCGCTTGGAACTACTGTAGAAACATGGCGTCACAACAATGTGGACTGTGATCCCTCTGTAGATATAAGAGACTCATTACAAGGCAACGAAAACACATCTATTTTTATACACTAATGAATAATTAGGAACATTATATACCGTTGCTGTAACCAAAGCCTCCTAAATCCCCCTTAGCCTTATGTACTTGACTTTAAAACTGCATTCAGCAAAGAAATCACATCATATTGTATTTTCTAAGCCCGAGCACCCACCTAAACCCTGACCTGCTGACTCCAAATTAAATGCAAACTTACAGTGATATTGTTGAAGATGAACTGTGCTGTTTTATGAGCTGACTGACGAACTAGCAATGAGCAATAGCATGATACTGCTCAAATTAAAATGAATAGAAAATGAAGGCTGCTGCAAAAACACACGGGCAGCAAAAGAGCAACTTGACAGAACCCAGCTCGTACGGCCACAAGTGTTACTCAATTTTACAGTCATTCAACATAAACAAGAGGGAACGGTTTGACCAAGTCCTGTTATTAGCTGTAGTCTGGACTTCCAGCTCTTTTATTGATTAATCGATGAGCACGTGCCCTGCTCTGACCCACACTCTGTGTGTGTGCGTGTGAAAAAATGGACACGCAAAGAAATCATTGATCTATGTCAGTGGGCGTTGAGAGTGGATGGAGGATATAGCATCATTGATTTTTCATCACAGAGAGAGTGTCATGGTTTTTAAAGATAGGATTTTGCAAAAATTGTATATATATCTGTAGATTTTTTTTGTATTATGGATAGCCTGGGGGCAAGCAAAGACTGACACATTTCATTTTTCCATGTAATCTGCAAAAATATGATGAGCATGGTGAGAATTCAAGAGAGTGAACAAGCAGTACTGCAAATATAACACCTGATCCCTGAACAAGCAAAGACAAGATACTGTGTACTTTAGCTACAAAGCCATTCATCTGTAGTATACACAGGAAACAGCAGGAAAAAAAAATCTCTGCTTGCTGTTCACATGCTGTAATGTGAACCGGGTTCATGGCTTTCTGGAGCCGGGCAGCAGTGACAGATACTTGAGACTCGGTAATGGGCGGAAAACTAGATCTGTGTTCCCCATTTAAAGCTCTTGTGTTGCTTGGCTCGGCCCGACTGACACAGAGCTGGCAGAGTTAGTTGTGCTGAGACGGAAACCGAGAGAAATGTGAGCCCCGGTCGGTCAGCCACAGATCACGATCGCGACGACAACAAAAGGTATCAGCAGCAGCGGCGGCGGTGAGCATTGCCTGGACCGGTTTTTAGGTGCCTTGAAATCAGGTCAACTGAAGATGCTCAGAAAAGGACTTCATTTACGTTTCATTTGCCTTTTTTGCCATTATAGTTAACTAAGAGTAAGGCTAGCAGTGGAGAAACAGTTTCATCGTCTTGACTGTCTCGTTTGCCTACATCCATAATGACAGCCTTTAGATTTATACGCAGAGTTCTCGGTTTTTCAGCAAAAATCCCCACAGTCTCTCCAGAGGTTTTCATTTCCTCTCTTCGGCTCCTCTACAGCAGCAACAGTGTGAAACACTACTGTTAGCTTAGAAATGGACTCAGCTGATGCCAACAACAGTAACGTAACGTCAATGAAAATATGAAAACTAAATAAAAACTACAATTTCAGGTAAACTCAGCCTTCGTTTCGGGTGTTCAAGAATAAAATGACTCTGCGTAATAATATATACCTTTAATAAGCAATGATTTTGTAAATGACATTTCACCCTACCCTTTTTCTGTTCCTATAAATAAAGACTTCAATCATAATACCTGAAAAAAGAAAACCAAACAAAAACTAAATGAACACTCGTCAATTCGTCAAAACAATAAAACTAAGTCTACTTACAAAAAAAACCAAACTGAAATCCAAAAGAAAAGTTCTACTGTTCTGCCTTCGCGTCAGCAAACTTCTTCATTCTAGTTTTTTGGTCCATGTGTCTGGATGCACAAGAGCAGGACGTGGATGGAGTCTTTGTCAAGCTGCTGCTGAGTGGTTTGTTCGAACGGACGCGGATTCCAACGCGGAGGAACAATAAGACGCCTCCACGTTAAAATGTTACAGAGAAAAAGAGAACAACCGATGCGCTTCAGCAGAACCTGACAGCGCTGACTCCCTTCAGTAATGCTCGTTTGTGTCTGTGTGTGTGTCTGTGTGTGTTTGGGTGCGTTTTCCTGCAGGCGAGTCCAGGGCCTAAAGGCATTACGGCTGTGGGGAAAGTGAGTGACAGCGCTGCTCTCTCTGGCATTTGCTCTTTCTTGGCTACTCTGCCTTTCAAGACATTTTCATTTACACTACAGTAATAGACAAGACTCCTGCCAGATTTCCCATACCTTCTTCATGTAGCCTCTGTTTTTTTTCCCCCCTTACAATCTTTCTCTACTGCATACTCCGCCTTCCAGCGCTCCTCTTACCATGCATGTTCTCCTTACAATAGCTACCGTTCACACTGATCCATTAAGCCACAGGTCTTCCATCACGCCTCCTGAAACACTCCTCCAGCTCCTCTTTTAAGCTCCATTAAAATTGACGTGGACAGCTCTGTTTGGGTTATTTGTAGACTTTAATTAGTTCCTCCCACAGCAATTTGTCTTTTTACTTTTGAAAAACCCATTATCCATCTGGAAAATTAAGATAATAAGACCTTAATGCTTAATGCATTAATAAAGGTGGAGAATTAGCTTTTTACAAATCCGTCTGTGATCCTTGCATACAAACCTTGGAGAATTAAAGAAACTCAGCTGCCTGCAGAGGTGTCAGGTCATCTGAGGGTATCTGCCTCAAACCTGTTGAAGTTTAGAGTCTAGACTATCGCGGTGTCTCAATTCTTTCGTACTCACCCTTGCTATTTTGTGTGCATTCACACTATTTTTGCAATTACAGCACATTGTTGTTGCAGACGACAGTGTGAATCCCACCTCATGTGAAACAGGGGGCACACGCAAGCAAATTAAATCATGTTCATTTTTATTTACATAGTGTAAACAATGTACTACATGACATGAGTTTGTAATTTATCCACTAAATGACACTGTCATTTTTGTATTAATGTACCAAAGGACGTGCCTAGGAAATTCTACAGCCTGAATACGTGAGCAACTTTTCACAAATGCCTTTCTTCAGCTGACATTTCCCAACTGCCATAGATGAAGTTTGACATTTTCTAATGCATATTTATAAAGATGTACTGGTGCTGGAGATGTTTTCAAGACATGGCAGACGATGTGAGGTGCCAACTGTACAACTAAAATGGGTAAATGGGAGGATGAGTGGAAGTGGAAGTGCAAGCGTGTCACAACATGTGGGAGATCCTGTGTGACAGAAAAACAGAGAGGACGCACATATGTGGTGACGAACAGTAATGTGATTCAGTCTTGTAAGAAAATACTCCAAAACACTGCAGACACTCGTGTGAATGTGACACGTGTGGATCATGTGCATGTGATTACGCAGAGACAACAGCCAGCCTCGGTTACACCACAGAAAGCCGTATCTCCACTGGATGATCGTGACCTCTGACCCCCCGAACAAACCTGTCCGCTGTATTAGAGGGAATTCAGCGACTACTCTGTCATAGGGCTGGGCAATATGGACGAAGACGTTATGATAAGAAAAGTCCATGTCAGTCAATATCAATAATTAGATTATCATCATTACTTCTTTCAGGTTTAAAGGGTGATTTTTTTTTTCAAGAAACCAGATGGTTATTTGTGGTTTTAAACTTTTCTTTATAGTCAGAACCATAAAGAACATCTGAAACAACTATAATGATTAGAAACAGGGCACGACACGTTTTACAAACTCAAAAATTGGTGCAGGTAGAAGCCAAACGAAGGCTCAAAAGGTACAAATCGCTCCCACTTTGGTACATTATATATTTATTATTATATTATATTTATTTAAATTATAGTTCACCCAAACAGCTCTTTCTTTCACTCATGCAGACATTTATTTAACAAGCCGTTTGAATCAATATCTCAGCATCAGCGAGTGCTCGATCATTTTAATGCACCAGTAAATCCAGAGCTTCAAAACAAGGACACGCTTTTATGAACATATTGAGGCTTTGTAGTGAAAAAAAAACATGTGTTTAACAAATTAAGAG
The DNA here is from genome assembly GCA_037367275.1 of Coranthus polyacanthus. Taxonomy (NCBI): domain Eukaryota; kingdom Metazoa; phylum Chordata; class Actinopteri; order Kurtiformes; family Apogonidae; genus Coranthus; species Coranthus polyacanthus. The sequence goes on along the minus strand of JAPQRN010000016.1, from coordinate 17,536,474 downwards.
CCGGAGTAACCTTGGGATAAGTACAGCAAAATGTGGTTATGGGGCACTTTGAATGCAGTTTTCGTTTATCTGAAAGGCTTTCCTTGTTCTTTTATAATTCTGGCACATCCACACAGGTGTTTTCAGTTACTCCGGCAGATTAAACCTCGTCAGGTCAAAGGTGTGCGAAGCTTCTCCAAACTTCATGAACACAAGAGTCAGTCACGAGTCAGAGAGTTTTTAAAATTTGAAAATGTTCCTCTCTTGACATTCTGCGATGGACTGAAACAGGTGAATGTGTTAAAACTGAAGATTATTTCATTCTGGCGTTGCCTCCAAGTCACACGGAGGAAATCTTCACATCCAATCTGCTAATGACTGCTCGTCCGCACATTATAATCAAACACGAACACAATCTTAGCAACGCGATGCCACTGACGCCTCTGTAATATGTCAAGGAACTCAACATGCAAATTAAAAAGCAAACGGGGAGGGGTTAAGGTTTAATTTCGTGTTGCTGCTGAAACTTCACCTCGTGCGTACAGCAGCAGTTTAAAACACAAATAAACGCCCACAGAATAAGGTAATAGTTTTATTGCACTATTGAATTTTTTCCCTTGTCTTCATCTAGTAAACATAATGAATGATTCAGTAAGCGCTGTAATATAATTCAGCCTTTGTTATTATGGATGAGACGTAACATTTGAGCAGACTTTTATATAATAAAGGATCTTTCTGAAGGAAGACGGTGGGTGTTTAATATTTCCAGTCTGCCTGTTACAATATTAGCATATTGATATTTATGCACAGAGCACCAGCTTGTATAAGTGGTATAAATACAGTATAAATGGAGCTTAAAACACCTTATATTACTGTAAATGCATGTAAAATAAAAGAGTAAACGCTATTTTTAGTCCATAAATGGCTCAGTTTGTAATGAATAGCCGTTAGAATTTAATAATCACATTAGGGCCGGGTTGATATCGGTATATTATCGCAATAAATGTTACTCATGATTTCCTTCCAGTTTAAAGGATTTTTGGTCCTGAGTGAAAGTTGAAGAAACGACAAAAAAAAAGAAACACGAAGGCACAACTGTAGTCTCCGATTTAGCGATTTTCGTCCTTATCTGGTTCATCGCACTCATTTTATTTTTCTTTATTTTGGATAAAGAACAACGCTCTTATTCAGCAAGATGAAAAACTACGTAAATCTGGAGGTAGAGCTTTGGAAACGATTCTAATGATAATAATAATAATAATAATAACTACTTTTTCAACATCAGAATATATGAAGCTAGAAAAAAAAGTCACATTAAATGAAACAACAAAACACTGAAACCTTTTGTGTTGTATTTGAAAATGTAAAGGAAATAGTGATATCGCAAGAATCGTTGGGAATATTGCGATAAGTCACAGCAGTTGTTACTGTTATGATCATTTTCATCACACTACGCTTGTACTGTGAGTTGAAGTCTGCTTCTCTCTTGTGTGTTGCTCTTTGACTCTGGGACATTGAGTCAGACGTTGACAGCAGCATAACAGCTCATTACACACACACACAGACACACACACACCTAGACACACACACACAGACACACACAGGAAGGTCTGCTGCCGACCCACACTACGTTCTCATTAAAACAGGACAAATAAAGAAGA
>JAPQRN010000016.1:17514797-17533169 GCA_037367275.1 Coranthus polyacanthus | reverse complement strand
AGGGAGTCTTCCGTCACATGTCAACGGGTCAAGTTGGATGCTCAGGTGGTTGTATTGTCTGTATTTCCATATGCATGCTTGCACATTTAATTTGCTCACACAAACGTGTTCTGAGTTTGTCAAACCACAGAAAAATATTATTAACCACCCAGCCACATTTGAATGACTGCAAAAATCACAAAAGAAGATAAATTATGATTTCAAAATCACGGAAAAATCTGCGCTCTTCTCTGTTCTGCGATGCTGGAGACTTGTCCTCTGAAGGCGAGAGTTTCTGCTTAGGTTGGATCCGAACTACCAGAAACTCCTGTGTTAAACGTATCAACTAACGAGTTAAAACACAAGCATTTCCATCCAGCTGGTGTGATTCGCTTTTTCAATTTGTGCATAAAAAAACCTGGAGTGGAAATGCCAAAAATTTGAAAAGTGATAAAAAAGTGAATGCAAATAAGTGCCTTATTAGATGGAAAACAGCTATGAAGCGCCACCGTGTATAAAGAGCTGCAGAGAGTAACGTCGTACAAAGGCTTTGACAAACCACGGAAGAGTTTGAAACGTTATATGATCCAAACCAGCGGCTGGGTTCGGTTCGGGAGGCAAAAGCTGTCAAAATACCTATTACATCTGTCAGCTCCTCAATCAACAGCTCAGGTTATTGTATGAAATATTACGTCTAACGGGCGAACTTTCAGACCATGATGACGAACCAGCTCCTAACACCGGATGGAAACCCGCATACATTTGCACTTTTTGGCAGATTTTCTGAAAATTCTGTTAAAATTTACAATACATATGGATGGAAACCAGCCTAATAACACAAACTAAGGAACCGATCGCAGCAGGGGTGGACCTGCAACTCCTGTGGTGTTTTTGAGGTAAAATCCCTCGTTTTTTGAGGGGCCTTTTGTACTGAGTGTTTCACAGCTTTGTTTCCAGGTCACAACTGGCTGTCTGAAGGTAAGGTAAGGTGAAGTGACCAAACTATTCCACATATAGCTGTGACGTACGAACAGGAAGTGGATCCGTAAACCATAAACCACCTTACAATACTATTTTTTGTTGCCTTGCACTGTAATGTTACTGTAGATATACAATAACATTTTGTACTGATTACTGTACTGTAATCCTACCTTTCTTTGTGCCGGTTTGTTAGTGTAAAACCCTATAATAGCAGAAGTGTGAGTAGATGTGCTGCACTCTGTCAAAGAAGCCTGTAGGAGAAAATACAGTCTCTCGCGATTGTTTACACGCTTGTTCCAGATTTTATCTCATTGTGTCGAAGCGCTGCACACAAGCCCAATATGACACAACAACTTGGAGATAAACATCTCGTTCCTGTGTCGAAATGAACTCTTCAATCAAAACCTAACAATGCTTTTTTAAAATGGCTTTTTTTTTTTTTTTTTGCACCACTCGAATGACTCTTTCAAAACAGCAACAGCAGTGATGTACTTTATACAAAGCACGGCTGTCTGTCAGGATTCTATGAAAACGTGTTCCAGTGCAGTGCGTCTATACAGATTTCAATGAACACAAAACCGGAAAGACTTCAGAAAAATAAATATACAGCTTTTCTTTTTTTTTTTGCTAGTTTTTAACCTAAAAAAACAGACAAATGAATAAAACAAAGAACAGGAGAATTACGGCACATTAATCTATATTATAACGGAAAGGAAATGAAGACAGTAAAACATTACAGTAGAACAAAATACACAAAAGAGCTTTGAGGGACTGTAAGGGATGGGGTGGATGGATTATGGGTCCTTCTGTTCAGGTCTAAACATCGCCTCATCTACATCACAATCAATGTCATTCCTGGCTCGGGAACGGGAACAACGGGAAGCATCATCTTGTGCGTCGCATCCAACCTTGGACTCACCTCCTCAGCGCACACACTGTTCTCTGTGTGTGTGTGTGTGTGTGTGTGTGTGTGTGTGTGTTATCAATTTCGAGTATGTTTTGCATTTTGAATAAAAGTGTTGCTTAAGCATCTACTGTAAGAAATAGTGTTTTGCATGAAGTGTGTTGCAAAGCAGAAAACGTGTTTGTACTATTGGCGCCTGTGTCTAAGGCTGTAAATATGTTTTCTTAATTTTGTGTTCTTTAAAATGTGAGTAGATGTACAGTACGTAAACAATCGCCAAAAGCCTGCGTGCAAAAATGAAAAAGCATTTCATTGAGTTTCATTAGAAGTTTTATCAAATGGTTTGTATTTTGTTGCAAAAACAGTTTGTCAGGATTGTCATAGTGAGATGTTTGTCTCCAAGTGTTGTGTCTTATTAGGCTTTTGTGCAGAGCTTCAAGACAAATTCTGCAACAAATGCGTAACCATTCACGCTGTAAACCCAGTTGCAAACCACCATCACTGGTTTAAACCACTGTATAACCAGGTGAAGCTCTCTTTACGGGCTTCTAATCGCAAATAAGTGAGATGTCAGAACTGCAGAACCGTACCTACGATCATGTGGTTGCAGACGTCACAGAACGTGGGCTTCTTGAAGATGTGCTCCATGAAGCAGTGTCCCGCCGAGTCCACCTGCAGCGGGTTGCGCGACTGGGAGCGCGACGTGGGAGGCGGCGCGCAGGGGATAGCGGGCGGAACCGGGGGAATGGGGAGGTTGGTGTTGTGCGGCGGGGCCATCCCGATGTTGCAGAGATGGCCCGTGCTGCTGCTGACGTCAGAGAGCAACTCCGTCTTGTTGTCGCTGCTGGTTCGGAAGAAGTTGTCGGCGCTCTTGCTGCGGATGCTCTTGGTCTTGAAGGACAGGGAGCGCTTCAGTCTCTGCAGCTGGAAGAAGGAGACGAGGAGTAGGAAACGAAACAAGAAGGTGAGGCGAGAAAGAGACAGAGAATACGGAGATATAGAGTAAGAGACTGTGGCATAATGACAAAAAAGCTACAAAAGATGTGATTTAAATCAATCTCTGCAATGACTTTAATGGATTAAAAGTTCACAATTGGACAAATGTCTTGGTGTCACTGACTTTTTCACCCACTTCCTAACTCTGTTCCTGCTATCGATGAAAAACAAAAAAAGCCCACTGTGAGGGGCCACTTCTCAGTGCTCAGTGGAAAAGTTCCCTACCTGCAAGATAATGTGATTTCCAAGTTAGTACGCTGCATCACATCAGCCCTATTTCTCACACACTGCGCTGGACGCAGCCTCCATCAATCTCATTAGGCTCCTCTTTTACAGTAATGCTATTCATAAAGCAGCACACTGACAACTCCTCATTTAACCTCACAGTGTGTACTTCCTCCTCTGTGGAAACCCACTTAATTCTGGGCTCAAACGCACAATAAAGAATCTCTGAGCTACTGTAATGTAATTTTACGGTTCTGTTTTCGGGGCTTGTGTTTGGCTACAGATCTGTGGCTGAAGAGATAGATTATGTTTTTAACAACCCAGTTGTCAGAATGAAATGTTGCCATTGTACGTTTCTGAAAACCACAGATATGAATCATATCAATGCTTCTAACCCAAAAATATATCAACATTTCTGCGAATATTGTGAACCAAAAACAAGTTTCATATCAACTTTTGTGTGTAATGTTATTGTTTTAACCAGTCACAATGGTTTTAGCGTGAATGTAAATTGTTCAATTAATTGTTCACGGACAACATATTTCATTAATTGTTCTTGTTTTCTGCAGCACTTTTACAGCATTATCTCACGTATTGATGTCTTTATGGTTAGATTTAGACACTGGCACTTGGTTGGAGTTAGTGAAAGATACCTGGGCTTGGTTTAATACAGAAAAAGTCAGCAAAGATGCGATTAAAACGTCAGCAGTATTTGTAGGTTCAATATGTAGGATAGGTCTGTTTTGGAGTCTGTTTGTGCCGGGAGCCGGTTGTTTGTTGTCATGAACTAACTCCATTTCAAAGCCTCTATGAACCCCAAACTACCTCCCGACTATTGAGGAAAAGGCAGAAAGTAGCGGATCCTTCAATGATGAATTACGTTGAGTTAATACTCATACGTGGTTTTGCAGAAATGCACAATGGCAGCATTTTTGAGGTGGCCGGGTTGGTTTTTAAGTAAATGACAGATGAAAAAGGACTCTGAAGTAGTGTCGGCGCCGGTCTAAGAAATCTCATCTCGGTCCGATACTAAGCCAAACACCGGACCAGAGCGGTACACCGAATTTTATCCCTAGGTTGACCCAACAGACGCTCCTGGGTGGAACATTATGAGACCGCCGGAGCCCATGAATGAGAGTGTAGCGACTCCAGTCCACTTGGTGGCATTAAAGCACCTCTAATCTATTTTGCCAATCACCAATAAAAACGAAATAATGAGGAAAAAGCAGGGAGTGACGCGGGCACAGTCCTCAACAGGACAACTTAGGCTCGCTTCATTCATCGGCTTCAAATCTGACACGTTGCCATATTGGCGCAGTTTTCTGCCATGACTCTCATGAACACGTGAACTTTCCAGCAAACAGACGCAACGCGCGCTGCGTCAATCTTCCACCTCCTGCTGCCAGTGAACTGCTCACGGCTCGTCAGACGCTGCTCTGTCAGTCTGTCTATAAACAAACGATATTATGTTAATCACGTTGTTATATTGGTCATTCCTAATACAAGATGGATTTGGCGCTGTGACACCTTCAGCACAGGTTGCTGATGTGGACCACTTTTTAATTTGCCAAAACCTGTCCTAATTACAATTGGTTCAGACAATTTGGCTTAAGCTCTTATACAGGACCAGACCAGAAAAATCCTCTGCTCTGAATGATGCAGTCAGTATCTTACAGCGCCGTTTCCACCCCTGTAAACTGTTGCCGAAGGTTGCTTTTCTAACTTTGTAAGCTACAACACACAAGCTATCCACGTGGGCATATATAGTTTGTAGTTTTACATCCTCTGTCTGCTGTGATTTTAAATAACATGAGCCTGAGCATATCCTGTGCCGTGCTTTATCGCTGCAGCTTCGGTATGGTTGAGATCAATCAATACCATGGGTCATCCTGCAACAATCCATTTGGACCCGTTCTCTGCCATTACCACCCACACACGGAGATGCTCACACACCCATTCACACACACGCAAACATACAACACCTATATTTTCCTGCAGCCTAATGTGACTCTTTACTTGCACAGCTTTTATAGAGATAAAAAAAAAAAAAAAAAAAAAGCATTAACACTACCGGCCGTACATGCGATAAACACATGTTGCTGTTGTTGTGTACGGTTTGCGTATGATGCCACGCACCTGTAAAGTGGTTCTTGTATGCGTACAATAAAAAAAGACATCTTAGATATAAATCAGGCAGCAGAGAGAGAGAGAGAATGTGTGCATGCAGCGGGGAGCTCATGCTGTGTTTGATGGCAACAAATCTATAAGAGCTGTGCTGTAATATAGCAGGGAAGGTTAATGGGGACTATGGGGCGGGGAAATGAAAAACAAAATAAAAAAAAAGAAAGAAGCATAATACTACGGAGTGTATCAAAGCATCTTACATAAACATGTTTACTGATGCTGCTGGGATTCTGAGCATCAGATAATGGATATAATCTTAATACTACAAGTGATCTGTTGTAAAAAGCAGTAAAAGTTGTAATTGCAACAACTTTTATCTACATGTACATGCAGGTGTGCGGACATGATGGGCTGAATTCAGCGTTATACTACGGTTTGCACAAGCGTGGAGCCTCACCTTGCGCTTGTGATGTTCAGGCCTCACAGTATTCTTAAAAGGAGGAATAAAAACACAAACAGAGCTTTACTTGCCGTATACTCAAAGCGGTTCTGCTTGTACTGTCTGAGATCTACAAGCACAATTACACTTTTTTTTCATTTCGTCTCTACACATAATTACCTTAAATACCGGAGGAAGACGTGGTTGTTTGGCAGAAGCTTTATATTATGCAAAATGTCAGCCAGAAATCACTTGAAATACCTGCTGCCAATGTAAGAGCCCACATGCAAAGAGACTTTAAAAACACAATGCGGCAGAGGAGGTCGTCTCTTACATCTGAGCCAGATGCCCAAATGCAAAATGCTTCACAAACTGAAAGTAAGTCTCGTCTGTCCTTTGCAGGAGCTTTGGGGACAGGACAGGAGAGCTGCTGTAGCCATACCATGATGACTAGTCCAATACTTTACTGCTAATTGTAGTAGTCTGGTCAACGTGTGACCCACATAGACAGCAGCACAAAACGCCAGAGGCAACCGTGGCTCTCTGTCACACAGCCTACTTTCCTCCAACAGGCACCAGTAGAAAGTAAAAGCACAGTGTGTGTCTCTTGCTTATTAACGTACCTTTAAAAGTGAGCACCGTGCTTCCTCTTTTCACACTAAACGTAACATTTACGGCTGTTCGAGAGCTTTAAACTGCCTTTCCGTCCTCACTGCTGTTGCAAAAAAAATGAATTTAAAAACAAAAAAAAAGCACGTATGAGGTGAACTTACACTGACTGTTCTGGAGCCTGAATCCTAAAGAAACAAACACGTATGATTAACTTCATTCAATAGTGACTTTAATTTCAGCCTCAGTATCATTACGTATCCCGCCATCAAAAGGTAGACTGTATGGTGCTAGACTGTAAATCTCTGGACCTTTAATGGCATTTAAAGGACACATGTTATTAATTCAGATGTATCTGCACATACAGCGTGTGCCATTCAAATGAGGGCTGGGTAATAAATCAATAATGATAATTATCGCGATATGATTTTTTTTTGCATCAGGATAAATATCGCGACATGAACCTTTCTTTCATCTTTAAGGTTGAGTGTTTTGAACGTCATGCCTCGACATTTGCGACATGTGAAAAAACAGCTTCAAACCACAAATAACCGTGTGGTTTCTTCAACTTTCACTCAGCCTTTAAACTTCAGAGAAATAACTATTTGACATTCGACGCCGATATTTTTATCACGATAACATTTTTTTTTTTTTTTTTTTTGTCCGTCTCCACGCCATCCTACGAGACAACATCATAATGTCTGTGTCTGGTAAGTGAAGTCAAAAAGTGAGTCCAAATACAGTGTTGTTGTTGTTCTGTTCCGGAGCTGATCCGTGGTTTGTCGGTTTCATAGTAGAAGTTTGTTTATCCTGTTCTGTTAATAAGTTGGGCTGACACGCAGTTTATTCATCCGTATGTGCTGATTACAACGGAAATAATATCAGTACAGTCCTACCTTTGTTTCCTGCTGGCTGGCGTTGGCCGTCGGGGATTTCGGCGTCTCATTCTGGTCCCGTTCGTCCTCTTTGCCCCCACTTTCGTCCTGAATCATGTTCGCCGGCGGGATCATCCTCTCGTTCTCTTTAAAACTGTTGCGCTTTAGAGTTTTTTTCCCAAGCTTTTTTTGTTTGTTGTTTTTTTTTGTTTGTTTGTTTGCTTGTTTGTTTTTTACATCGTTTCCATTCCTCGCAGTCTCTCAGTCACCGTGACCCGAGGATAAGAGAAGTCATCCGGACTGCTGCTGCGATGTGAAGCGGAGATGCGAGTCTCATCCGCTGGTGGAAAAAGACTAAACCCGCGTCTTCGAGAGGCTGCGGAATGAAGATACTACCGTAAAAAAAAAAAAAAAGTTTACAGTCGGTCCAGCTCTGCTTCAAAGTGTGCCGTCGGTCTAAAGGAGTCTTTCGCGTTTGTCGTGTCGTGCGTAATGTGGCCAAGACATCTCCAAGTGCACGCTGTGCGCCGTGCGCCACACGCTGCCGATACTGTGAGGGGCGGAGAGCTGTAAGAGACCGAGGGAGGGAAGGCAGGCTGAGGAAGGAGGAGAAATATGACACAACGAGCCTGTCCTGCCAAAATTCAAATGGAAGACACACACACACACACACAAATATGCTGAAAAAGAATCACGAATCTTCTTCAAAGTTCTTGAAACGTTGACTATGGCGGATTCCAACTTCAACAACTTCATCTTCACCCTGCCAACATATTTAACATAAACAGGAAGACTTTGGGGCTCCTGGGGATGTTGACTTATTTCTTCTCAAAACATTGCTCATTGTCTGATTATGACAAAAAACATTATTTTACAATCAATCATCGATTTCCATGTTATGTCAAATTAAAACATATTATAAATACACTGTAAATTGCAACTTTTATCCCAGTGCAATCCACATTAGCACTCGATTCTGCTATCATATAGTTCTCCGTCATTTCAAGGAAACATTATTTGTGTTGGTGAAACCAGCCGCGATATAAAATAAATAATGCCTCAGTCTGTCTGTGAAGGTTACCAGTCACCCAGGTCACGGTACATCTAATGATGATAAGGAAAAAAACTTGATGAAGTCCAGTTGCCTTCATACAGCACTTAGATGGTAGTCATTCAAACTCCAACGTGTTTTTGATTTGACTTGTCTTTCATCACAGAGACCTTGCTCTCATGACCCCTTGTCAACGTGAAGGTTGAAGGTCTCGATGGTCCCTTCGTCCACAAATGTAGTTTTATGGACCTTTTCCTTTGGAAGAGCGGTGTTGACGGTCTTTAACCGAGCACGTGAGTTAATATGTCTCTGCTGCATCTGTTATAGCTTCCGCCTGTAACACTTTTCACTCGAAGCGCAGTCTCACAGTCTCACCGTTTACATTTGCAACCAAAGTATTTACCAAATGAGTCAAACTGAATGCACATTGTCTGTGTTACGCTCAGTTTGCAATTTGATAACACACTTTGCTGCACTATTCTGCCTATTGCCTACAATCTGAGCCAATCAGTTCACATACAAAGCGTAACTTGAGCACTGCGAATAGGCCACAGGTAAGTGTTTGGTTTGGACAATGGAGGTTCTCCAGGAGATACTTTCCACGCTGCCAAACTCAGGACACGTTCCATGTGATGTGGATGATATCTTATGTTCGGACCCACAAAGAAGGAGAGATATAGCTTCATTTCTCCTGTTTCTTTTCCTTTTTTATGCCACAAATGTTTTTGTTTTCTTCTATTGTGCTTGTATTGTTAACTTTTCCCCCTTGTTCATAATACACATTTGGATAACCGTGTGTAACTCTACTACATTTACTTGCAAACGTCTGTTCTGCACAGAAAAAAAAGCATTTATATTGTCAGTGTGTAGTCACGGCTTTGTGCACTTATTCAAAAAGGGTTTGTTTGTAATGCATTGACTCAAAAACACAGATTTTTCAAAGCATTTTAAGAGTTTTTCAAGAATTGGCGGCTGTTGCAAGAGATGTAAAAATGTTTTGCTGTTTCGGTGTGAGGTTTTGTGGTTAGTGTGCAGAGTTTTGCAAAAAACAGCAGACAGTTTCAATGATTGTGCCTAAGTGATCAGAAAAAAAACTGTAAAAACTGCATAGGCGAAGAGAAAACAATGATATGAAGTCATGCAGAATAGATTAACAAAGCCCTGAAAATGAAATTATAGAATAAGGCACCTGTGACATATGACAAAAAGTAAACCTCACTCAGAAAACATAAAGAAAAGGGTCATATTGACGTGGTTAAATTGTACACTGACAGGATTTTCTTCTTACAGATAAATCAAAGCTAGCGTTACTTGGATTTGCAGATAAGTGCTCTGAGAGTTTTATGCAGCTCTGGAAAACATTCTGCCAATATATGACAGTATTTTGGAATTTAGGAGAAATGTTGTCAGTTGTTTCTAGTACAGTACCTGCAAGTAATGAAACCAGTGGTCTCTCAAGTAAGTTGAGAGCAACTTTTCTCTGAGATTACACTGAAGAGTCAGCCAAAACCACTCCGTCACTGTCCAGAGTATTTAAACATCAATAAGCTATTAATTAGGAAATAAACAACAATATGACGCTTCAGCTTCTGTAGTGAGTTATGAGTCGTCTCTCCCGCCTCAGACGGGATAGGTGAGCTGCAGTTCTGTAGTGATACATCACTCTGCCTGCAGGCTCCCCTGTGATGCGATGCCCTTGAAGTTACATTGTGGGACGAAGGAGGCGGGCGCCAGACTGCAGCCTCCTCACTCTGACAGGAATACAAACGCCAACTCAGTCCCAAGGAGTCGACAGCGCAGTGTGTGCGTGGGAATCCCTGTCCAAAAGGCTGTGCCACGCCCTCGCCGAAAGGCTCAAAACAGCTGTTAATTACAAAAAAATATTCACTTAAATCGTTTTAAAAATGACAGCGGCATCAAAGAGCAGACTGATGAATGACCAAAAATAAGGAGCGTCACAGGGGCTGAGAAAGCATCTGGTATTAAAGACACAGTGTGGCTCTTCAGTGAACTGCAGTCAGCATCCTGTTGTTTACAGCCGCGTACTTAGGAATGTGAAGTCTGTGTTGGAGCGCCGTTCACACCTGGGATTAACATGTGTCACGTGTGATCAGATCTGACTCTTCTCCACTCTATATGCAAATATGCAAGCTCTTCTGTTGCCTAAATCATATCGCTCAAGCTTTCATTTCAAGTTGAACAGGCTGGATTTGAAATGTTTCTTTGCAAATTTAACTCAAAGGCGACTGGCAGCTTTTAAGGTGGCCTGTTTTCTTGGCTGTTACTCACTTCACAGACGTGACGTTGTGCATCCCCTCATGCATGCACCTTTGACAGCTTTGACCATTCCATTTGCTTTTACTGGCTCCCTTTTTCTTTAGGAGCCCGTTCTCACTCCCAAGTCGTCACTTACTGGCACTTAGTGATGAGCCCTCGGTGTTCCTTTTAAACACCCCGTGTACCCCTATGGTGGCAATTTTCTACAGGCAGGGCACCAGATAGAAGTCGGTGTAAGTACTTAGACGTTGGATACCTCGTGTGACGGAAAATGATGCTGTGAGGATACCCCATGCGTCAGTAGTATGTGACGAGTTGGAAGTGAGAATGTGTAGGCTTTAGTGTTAGTTTTGATTGAATCTTCAAGTGCTTAAAACATGTTTATGAGTTTCTACCGGATTATGCCAACTGTGCATATTCCGTTTCCTCGTGGAGAAAAAAGTGGCAGAGCGTCGTATGCGCTACACATATGAAGCACTCGTAATACAGCTGTTTGGGATGTTTGAAATTTTCAGATGCGTCCCAGTCCACCTCCGACTGCGGTGATTGGATCTGAATGCGTCCAAAGTGTATTCACATGTGGCATTAGAGCCGCCCGCTTACGATCAGATCGCTCAGGATGTATTTTAATGCCGGGTCTGAACAGGGCTATAATCAACAACAACAAACTTCCACCTGGGTGACCAAAAGACTGCAGTGGTGAACCACTTGCTGAATAAAGAACATCTGGTCGTGATGCTGTAATAAATAGACAACAGCTGTTTGTGAACATAAATAATCCGAGGATGTCTTTCACATGACAGACCACCACCTCCAGCATGAACAAGACAATCACCCGAGTTAGTCAGTGTGTGCCAGACAACCGGAGCATGAGTCAATGTTGCATTTGTTCATGTAGCTATGTCCATGTGGTGAGAGTGGTTACTGTGAATCATGTCAGAAACACAAACCAAAACGCATGACCAGTTGTGCCAGGAAGCAAGAAGAGACAGCAAAGTGTGAAAGAGGGAAAAGAGCGGCAGGAAAAGAACATTATAATTTCCTCTCTCAGCTGGACCGTCGCCGTGGAAAGAAGGCGTGAAAGGAGGGGAGAGGAAGATGGAGCGATGGAGGAGGATAGGACTGAGGACAGGCGCGATAGGGGTTAATTATTCCAAATGAAAGGCTTTATCAAGGCAACGTGAAGAGACAAGTTGTGCAATTTCATGCTCTTTCCTTCTTTCCTGTTATTGTAATAATTTCTATCTTAAGTAACGCGCTTTTATGTGACTCACTTACTGTAACCTTCTACGTTTTTTCAAACCGTGACGTATTTCTTCTTGTTTACCTGTCACCAGATGAGACTGCCCGTTAAAAAAAAAAAAAAAAAAAGTGAATTACTTAGCAGATTAAATCTGAAGGTGCATTCCATCGGGGGAAGACATTTCCGTTCTGTTTGTGGTCAGATTTTCCAGACGCCGTTTTTTCCGGTTTTAAAACCTGTTCTGTTTATTTTAGTCCTTCCTTTGAGGTACAGAATATTCAGTAAGACTAGACATTTTGTTCAAAATATCTGGTTGTAAAAATATATAACACCAAATGATTCTAATAAGGGAATCTTGACGGTAAAATATATAACGCTGGATGTACAGAGGATTATAGACAACTTATTCTGAAAATGTATGTTTATGCTAAAGTGGAGTTGTGTAATAAATACATAATAAGGTTGTTTTCTTCTGTAAAACATCCCTTTGTCAGAATCGCACTTGGATTTTCACTTGTGTGTCAAACTTGTTGATAAAGGTGTGTATTCAGGGATGTGTTGACGTGTGTGTGTGTCTGTGTGAATAATGCTCTGATGTAACTGTGGAGCTTCTTACAGGTTGCTAACGCACAGCTGAAAACAGTTGAAGTAGCGCGTATTTATAGATTTCACACGTAAATGTGTTTAATTAGTTTTAAAAATGAATTTTAAAAATGCGCAGCGTATCATTCGGATGAGTTAATGAACACTTATGTTGATTATTCCTTTACAGCCAGCTGAGCATGAGGAGAGCCAGGATTTCTACAAAATTAATGCAATATATGTTAAACTTACTGCACGATATCTTTAAAAACACTATCCCGAATTTAGATTTTCATGTATGTCTTACTGCATGACAGATACATACTACTGGATCTTTACAGTTGTCCAGTGAAAACCCTACCTACGTAACTCGTACAGTATGAGCGAGTAGTGTTGCTGTCGTGACATCGACATTTTGTGAGTTTATGCAGGTGCTAGAATTGTATATGAGTGTGGAAAAAAAAATCACAAGTCGTGTCGTTTCAAACAGTGCATACTCGTCTCCATCAATGCCATTTCAGCTTATTTCATCTCCTGTACCAGGAAGTTATGAAATTCCCTCTCAGAGACGCTCGCACTTTCATGTGCCAAACTGCACATTTTGCCTCTTTCTGGTGGGTATCTCAGCTCCTCTGGGAGACTCAACATGTCAGCCAGTTATTCTTGGAGTGTAGTTTCCTGCTCGCGCACATGGTGTTCGCGTCACGCTCAGATGCCAAGACAACACAATCAGTGTTAAATCCTGCCATCACTCTTTTAACATTCAGGGCTATATTTGGAGCTACATTTAGAGCTAATACATGTTCATCTTTAAAAAGATCCATTCATGTTATCGTTATCAGGAATCCACATTTGCTACAACAGTGGATTTTAAACATAGTGAAACACTGGTGGCGAGGTGACTTTCTAGTTCAGGATGAGAGGTTATTATTATCAGTGGAGCTTCTGCGCTGTGAATGCTTTTTAATTTAACGCTGGAGCAGCTCTATAATTTATATACATCATAAAGCATTGGGAAGCATTTTTAGGACTGTAAGTGGAATACTTTAGAGCAAACAGCAAATATGTGAAGCACAATATTAAAAACTGTAATTTGATTCATATTCACAAATGAATGGAGGTAGAGAATCAAATGATTTTAAATGGTTTAAATGGCCTTTTTAACGCCTGTCATCTAAAAGTATACACCGCATCAATTTATTCTCCTCTGCTCAAAGCGAAATTGAAAATGTTAGCAATTATCAGTGACCCAGCCTGACATTATACAACACACACACATATACACACACACATACAAATGTCCCAGCATGTGTTACAGTAATGGGCGAATGGATTCCCTAAGAACCAAGGCTAATTAGACCATCTTATTATAAGCCATCCTAGGAATAGCCTCTGCAGGGCACACAAGGAAGTAATGAGAGATACAGTGTGTGTCTGTTTGTGTGCATGTGTGAGAGCGAGACGTCACCTTAAATAATGCAAACTTCTAAATTAATAAAGGCGTAAAGATGTCTGTAGAATTGGTAATCGCGTCTTATGTTTAAATGTTAAAATACTGGTTCGGTTTTCAAGGTGAAAGCGCTTTCTGTTGTTGCTTTATTGTGCTGGTAAAATCCGCTGCAGCGAACTGTAACAGTTTGTCACTTTTGTTGCTAAAAACCACCGTTGTGTGCGCGCCTTTCGAAGCTTACACGAAACAACAGGTTAGCGTTAAAACACCAACTTTGCCCGTCTCCACTGATTCATGAATTTTCAGCACCTCAGAATTTCACACTTTAAAGGTGTAAAACTCAGCTGATCGAGATGTTCAGTGTTCTGTCAGGTTTTTTTCTTTTCTTTTTTTCTTTCGCCGATTTATGTGAAAGTGCCGTTCAGACCCAAGCTTCACTTTCATTACTGTATTCGGTCCAGTGACGCGCTGATGACCATGTAACTGGTCTCCAGTTGGTCATTTTTAGATGCCGGTCAGGGCTAATGAGACAGCAGAGGCTGAAAACAGCTCACAACAGCAGCTGATCCTCTGTTTCTCTCAGATGTGAGAGCATCGCTTCTCTCGAAAAGGCAGAGGAAGCCAGCTGGAAGTACTGGCCTACTGTCTGCGTCGAACCGTTTGTTTTTTAACACTCTCTATATTTCTGTTACCAAAATAAATGGCAAAATCAAAGTTCATTGTGTGATATTTAGGGACATCATATTTATTGCTTGTCTCCTGATCTGTGTCAAAATGTGTGCGTTTGTCATATTTTTAGACTAGTATTAGTGTTTTTTTCTTAAAGGCCTATAACCAGGGACAAGGTCTGCAAATTAGCTACGGATACAAGTCCTTTATAAATTGCATTCTTTTTAAATGTAACAATGTCAAGACAACACGCTCTAACATTTGTTTTGAGACGTCTTCGTAAATGCACCTGTTTCTGAAGGAACCGTCCAGTTTTACTTCTTCCACCACAAAAAGCTATTAAGCATTTCGGTCCTTTATGGATCCAGGGATGTGAATCTTCAGTTTCTCTCTAAATGTTCATCGGTTTAGCCAGTCTTCGGTGTTATTTGTAGGCACGGGTTATGGTACAGATTTGACCATGCTGTATGGTTTACACCACATAAGACCTGTGCACCTGTGTGATCCAGACTCCGTCCAGATCTGATCAAAATCTGATCACGACGCATTTACACCTCGCATGTACTCATGTGGACGCAGATCACATTTTAACACCAGGTGTGGATGGGGTCTAAGTCTTCCATCCTTTATGTCGCTAGGTCTGTCATGTGTGACGTGCACTGCTCACAGCTCAAGGGTCTTGATGTTGCGCACTATGATGCAAAATAAAAAATAATCACCCTCGAATGCATGAAACACGAAACAATGAATCTGCTTTAAAGATGTCAGGAGTAGAAAGTACATATATATATGTGTTAAAATGTAGGGAGTAAAAGTGAAAAGTCCTGAACTGAACACCCCACCTAAGCTTGTTTAAAGGTGATTTTTGGCTCCACACAGTAAATAAAACTAACTTGAATTGAAGTATATGTATGTATGATAGTATAATCACTGGTCGCATGCTCCATCAAAAATGCAATTCATGTAGAATCATTCTTTTATTCGCATAGTTGGCCTGAAGCAAGATATTTTATTTATACCATGAGTTGGTTGAGCCAAGCAATCTGATTTATTAAAGACGGCTTTTCAACTGTGCTGTTAATCCGTATAAAACATGGGTGGCTAAGCTTTATTGGTTGTTTTGCCAATTTCTGTGGCAACAAGGGAGTTAGTTAGCAGAAAAAAAAGCATTTAAACTTACAAAGATGACGTGCATACGCCTTGTTTTCTACACATAATGACGTTGCTTTTAACAACTCATCTGTGTTAATGATATTCTGCGAGAGTTTTAATGAAAGCCTGTGTCAGTGAAATATTTATACCCTTTTTTTGGGAGTCCACCGTGTGATTTCAGTCCGCTACGAAGGCACGCTGTGTGTTATAAATGTATTTACAGTACACGGAGATGCCTTTTTAATAAAAACGCATCATTAATGGATGTTCAGAGTCAGAGCCGTGGGGAAGCGTATGGGACTTATTATGGGGCTTATCAATTTCTTATCAAAACGTGACTCGGATCGGGAGGCAAACGAGAGTAAGAAGATGAAGTAAAGAGAGTAAGTACGACGAGAGACAGAAAGCAGAAAGCTCGCTGTTTACTGTCCACTCCGAGCCTCCGTCTTTTCTGCGTCTCCTCGTCTGAGTCTCTCGGCCTCTCATATACCTGTTTCCTTCATTCATCAATCTCACTTTTAAACAAACTTTTAAAGACTTTGAGCTGATCAGTAAGAGGGGAAAAAAAAGTCTCCCGAAGAGACCTTTGAGCTACTTTCCTATAAAGGTATCTGATGAATACCAGTTGTCATCCGTGAGGAGCTGGCAGGGTGAAACAAGGCCACGATGATGACATGCTCCAATTAATGCTGTAAAGTGATGGATTTGAACACACACAGAGATCTGGGCTCTGTACTGTCCTAATAGAGAGCCCATCATTTGTAATCTCTCCTCATTACGCCTTTGCTTTTCCCTTCCATCATTCTGTAATCACAAATTTCTCGTGATATGGTTCAGACGATATAAAACCAATCTTCTTTCACCTCGTTACCTCTTTTACGTCATTTTTATCTTGTTACGCCTTTTGTGTCGTTTTCATCTCGTTGCATTTTTAGGAATAATTTAAAGCCATAAATTACTTTCACTTGGGCCTTTTTATGTTGTTTTCACCTTATTACGTTGTTTTTTTCGTCTTGCGTCTTGCGTCGTTTCCGTCTTTTACGTCACTTTCGCCTTGTTGCGTCTTTTACAAATAATTCAAAACCACAACCGTCTGATTTCTTCAACTTCCACAACACCACGTCTTAAAACTTGAAATAAATAATGATTTGACATTAATCACGATATGTCAAATACGGACGTTTTTATTGTTGATAACATCTTTGCCGCCAGCCCCAGTTCAGACATGACGTTTGGAAAAAAAGGCTGAAGAGAAATGTGGCTGAGGCTGATCCTGTAATAACGATTTCAAAGTTGTTTTTTTTTTGTCTGATGTGATTGGTGAAATAAAAGCTATTTTTTCTGGCGCTTAGATCAAATCGACAACAGGTTCACCTCAGTTAAGTGCCATCCACGTTCCCACTTACGGACACAATTTAATTTGCATCACAAAGCAATCATGATCGGGGGAGCGGGGGGGGAAGCATACCCACTAATGGGGCAGAAACACTACAAATAGAAACAGCGGAGTAAATTCAATAGAGCTGTGGCCGCACTTGTGGAGCTCATCCTGTTGTGAGTCATAAGTGTTAGTTTTGTGTCTTGATGACGCGGGCGGATGCGTGGGCGACACCGGGGGAGGGTGGATAGTTGGGAGCAGCAGATGCAGCAACGCTCGTGTTCCCCCAGACCCTTGTCATCCTCTCAGTCTCGGCTTCATTCAGTCGGTTGTTGCTACGATACAACATGGGAGATGACACTCGAACTAAACGCGCAGACAAACGCACACGAGCTGTTACACATTCGAGGAAACTGTTCCTATTCCAAACAATTGAAATGACTTGCCCGCATTACGTTTGTGGGAGCTAAAAGAGTAACAGTTTAACATATAGAGACTGACATGGTTAAATATGTTTAACACAGGCTTTTTTTTAATGTCAAATGAAAAGGTTTTTTTTTTTTTTTTGACTGTATTTGGGTGAGATGCCCACTCGCAGGTTGCTTCCTCTCATGTGGACTCTGAGGAGTTTGGGAGCTGTTTTGGTCATTATGATGCTCACTGCACCCAGCCTCTGGTATTTCCTCTGGTATTTACAAAGTGGATGGCCATTCAGTCCAGAAAACTCTGAGGTATAAAGGGTATGTCTCCTGCCAGAGATTTATAAAGGTAAAGGTATTTCTCCTCCCTTTGAGAATGAGCAACACTCCTTATCAATCAAGAAACGTCAGCTGCTACTATTAAGGTACTATTAAAGGAAAAGAAAGACCCAGGTGATCCAGCGTCCTGCAGTAACCAAGACAAACAAACATCAGCAGACTACGAAGTATGTAACGATATTAAAATAGTGGTGAGGTTAGATGCAGAAAAAGAGAGGGGAAGTAAGTCCACGATCACGCCTGCATGATCAAAATCACGTGTCTGGTTTGAGAAGTCATTGTATATACTTTAATTATACTAATATATGTTGACGTTTGGAAACCGTGTTTGCGTTTTCAGCTTTTACAGTATTTCATTGAGCATGTCTGTGTTTCTGATGCCAGAGAAAGTATCATTTTTCAAATTGGACTTTGTGTTTTCTGTGGTCCAATATGTTAATACATTATGTCAAACTGGAAAAATAATAATCTGTTCATATAGTGTACGTTGTGTTGAAAATAATGATACCAAACAGTGGCACAGTTTGCCACTGTTTGGTATCAAATGAAGCAACGGTTTCCATTAACGTCTTCAATGTCAATGAAAACGTCTTCTCCTTTTGTGAAGGTACAAACAAGGATTTATGTCCTACATAACTGTCTCACCGCAGTCTCACCGCAAGGAATTAAATAAACATTTT
>JAPQRN010000016.1:17498617-17514697 GCA_037367275.1 Coranthus polyacanthus | reverse complement strand
AATCAATGCTCTGTTTTGGCACCTTTTGTATGAAATCCTGATTTTGCACACTCGCAAACATGGACGGATGCTGGTATTTCTGAAAGATGTTTGTTTTGGTGGGACTCTTAAATTCTTCTCACAACTGGGGACTGAATCTGACCTCCCTCAAACACAATAATAAGTGACTGATGCTCAAACTTCCTGATCAGCCCAGTGAGAGCATATGAAATATTCATGTTGTAAACTCAACTGGTCGTGATACTGATCACCTTTTTTAGTATTCATTCCGTCTCGTCTCAGTCGAAGGTCTTTGTTTTGTATCGACTCTCAGTGTCTGAAAATAAAACAAATATCAAAAGGAGAATAGCGTCTTCATGAGCACTGATAATGATATTCGCTTGTGTTTAATGAAGTGGTTGCTCTCTCCTCCTTTTTTCTTTGATCCTGAATTGGAATGCAAATTAAACGTTTTGATATATGAACCGCGAATGAAGGCATGTCTCGTCGCTGCTAGAAGGGGGCAAATATGCTAATAAATAATACGTAGCTGTAGTGACATGTTTTGTGTAACACCTGCTCTTTGAGATTGATAGGTGCTGCAGTGATCTGTCCTCCAAGTTTCACTTCAGCTTTCCCTCCTCACCCTCCCTACCGCAGCACCGGGCCAAGTGGGAGCCTCATTTATCAGACAGATTAATCAAAACCAAAAGGCCTCACGATGCTCCTATAGCACAAGATAATTCACACTCCACGGAGGGAAGACAAAATCCCCCTTTCTTTTTTTTTTTTTCTTTGATTGTGTTGTTCACGGGGGGAGAGAAAAATGAAAGTAACAAAAGGCCTTGGAAGTTGAAACCCCCTGGGCAACATGAGGAAACATCTAGGACAGTTTCTGCTTTCAATGACAGGTCTCCTCACAAAGAGCTTCCAGCATCATAAGGAGACAGTGATGAAAAGCTCTGAGGCTAAGGGAGATGGAGGAGCTGCGCTGGCCAGTCAGAATGACAGATACTCTACCTGTTGGCGTGTTTTGTTGCTTCGCCGCCACTTATCACGGAGCTCAAGAGGGTGTCCTGCCCCATGCGGTGGGTTTGGAGACGGCGAAGGACGTTTAGTAAATCACAAGTAGGGGAGACCGAGCGTCAGAAACCGAGTGGTTGTTAAGTGACAGATCTCGCAAACGTGTACATACGTTAGGCCCATATTTCAGTCAGACAACTCACATTTGAAATGTTTTTATTACAGCAGCAGAATACATTCAGAGTTTGGCGTCTAGGCTCCGAGGCCGTCACTCCCCGCAGATGTGTTTACACATAGGTATTGAGGAGTGATGAATAAATACAGTATCTTCCGCCCCAGAGCCTGCAGGTGGATGCTGGGGTGGTGGAGGCTTTAAGCAGCAGCGGTGCAAGGCAGAGGCATTGGTGTGTAAGGGGGGGAAATTGTGTTGTGTGTTTGCTAGTTGGTGTGTGGAGAGAGAGGCATCTCATGGGTGGATGCCCGAGGTGAATGCCTGAGCTGGCTCGCAGGCATCGCTCCACTCGCGCACTGCAAATAAAACTCACGTAGATGTCTACTTTATAATCACTGATCGTGCGAGTTAACGCCACATGCAATGATTTCAGTTTCAACCTACCCCACTACCGGGGAGAGAAGTAACACTGTCTGGGGAGAGGTGGAAAAGTTGGTGTATCGATAAAAGGTAAACGCGAATGGAAACAGATTTAGCATTTAGTGTCTGTATGTGTGGACCAATAAGGAAGCTGCAAAGTTCAATGTTCAAAGTTGAATTGATAAAAGAAACAGACATAAGTAACATATTGAATGGCGAACAGTAACAAAACGCCACCATGTATGAAGAGCTGCAGAAACACACTGTATGTTAGACACAGGCTTTGACAAACCTTGAAACTGTCACATGATCAGGACCAGTTTGGTTCGGTTTGGTTCTGTTCGGGGTTAAACAGATGTCAGCCTCAGGTTTTTGTCAAAGTATTAACATCAGCTCCTCAATCAACAACTCAGTTAGTTGTTATTGATTGAAATATTACATCTATTTAAACCATGATGATGATGACGATGACGATGAACCAGCTCTGAACAGTCGTGGATGGAAACGCACATACATTTGCATTTTGTTTTTTTTTTACGGATTGTTTTGTAAAGTCAGTTAAAATTTGCAAAACATTTGGATGGAAACCCGCCTAATGAGAGGAAATCCGTTGAACGCGATGAATTAATTTTACCGCAGAATAAACAGTTTTGGATAAAATTAACCATTCAATTTGACGGAAAAAAAGACCCGTTCAGTCTGTCTTGTGAATGCGTGTGGACTGTATTCATGAGTGATGCGCAGGGTGTGTTTACCTGGACCCGAGTATACCCAGTACGTTTTTTTAATTATCTCATCTTTGTGCTTTTTGTGCATGCAAACAAACACCACATCCCAGTTTTAAGAAACACGAGTGTAAAAAAAAAAAAAAAACAGGATACTATTGCATGTAAACATCCTGGTTTCATGACACTGCAGACGGTCTTCTGATGGAAAAACAGAGACGTCTCTCAGTAATGAAAGAATAACTGAGATATCTCTGTATCTGTACATAATCCATACAGATATTTTCTCTCCACTCGGGGTCACTGAACTCCATCTTGACAATCCCATCCCACCAGACAGGGCTGCGTGTCTTAATGCACTGCTCTCTTGTCCTGTGCAGTGACAGTGACAGGCTGACACTTGTCAAACTGGAGGACAAGTTTAATATTTTCTGTCACTCTCATCTCCCACTGCTGAGGGAGAAGCCAAATCAGCAATACGATGCTGGCATTTCATAGTGCTAAGCCCAGCATAAGCCAAATTGGCCCCATTTTCAACAGCCACGGTTAAATTAATTTGGTTTTTGGTCATTTAAGGTTTGGCTAACAGTTACGGGATTCCCAGAGTAAATTGTAATAGGGCTACCGTTACATTTTTCGAACTCAAACGTGCATCAACCCTGGTTTCAATCTTGTCCACAGCTCTCAAGCAGTGATGAAAATGTGTCAATGTCACTTCGAACTAAAGGTCTGTATTTATAGGTTTTAACAGAGCAACATGTTGACACTGAGCGCTATTAATTGAGCTCTCCACAGACATCTCCCTGTATCCAAAATAGGTATGAAGTCCATCGTGGAGGTGAAGAGGGACAAAGTAGGCCAAGGACTCACACAGAAAATAGACTGTGACTCACTGAGGGGCCGCAGCATCTTGGGAAAGAACAGGAAATGGATAAGAATGTGGGTTAACAATAATCCTCGAAATTACAGCCTTATTAGTACAGTCCTCATGTGGAGTGATCACGTGAAGGGATACTTCCGATAATGCCTCTGTTGTGCAGTTGAAAAATGTTTAAGTCTAATGAATTTTACATACTCAACCTATGTCTTAGTATAATATATAATACTGAAATACTACTCTGCAGTTAGAATTAGCTCGAACTTGACTCTATTATAATGTTAATTACGCTTTAATGCATCAAAATAATATAAACCACATAGATAAAATCAGGGTTTTCCCTAGGTTTAGGCGCTGTCCGGATGTTTTCTCTAAGTTTGTGGAAGACTTACGCACACAGGTGGGCAAAGGCCGATGTTTCTAACAGGACGAAAGCAAAAAGACGATTAAGCAGCCAAAGTAAAAATTAGACACTGTTGGAAATTGTACTATTTGTAGTGCACTGAGCATTTAAGTCCAAGTAATTGCTCCAGAAGTCCAACTTTTAACAGTTACAGAAGTTGTGTAGTTCTTGTTGATTCTACATAGACGTGACAATGTCTGCTGCACCTAAGCTTTATAAAAGTAGCAGAAATGAGGATAAATGACAGATATACGCTCACTTTTCAGAATGGTGTTTAGACACAATTTCAGGTAAAAAGCAGGACTTTTTTTTGTACTGGTACTTTCACTTAAGAAAAATATCCCACTACGTCTTCCATCGCTGGTATTAGGTGTAATTTTTCTTACCCCAGTTTACGTTAATTGCAGACCTTTGTTTTTTCGTTTTGTTCACCTGCACTGCCTCCATGTGGTGAGACTTTGTCACTGGGTCATTCTTTACTAACTCACCCAGACCACCCACTTCAAAAAATTCACCTGAAAACTTCTATTAAGCTTGTGGGACCTTGACAAATCCTAAACTTCTACTCCGTATTCTGAATTTTTGAAGTTGGGCCCCTGGAGCTAAATGTCATCATTAGTATGTGTACCGTAAGCCTCGCCATCTAGGGCTTATTTTGCACTAGATTGTGTTGAAATTGTACTGAACCCCCCGAGAACTCCTACTGATAAGTTATGTAAACAGCTGCTGAAATCAGATTAATGAACATGAATTATTTGTTATCCAAATGTAGAATCTTCGGTTTATAAAAATGAATATCTCTGCTAGTTTTTTTTCCCACTTTCTCGCAAACCATAATTTGTGTAGTATTAATATTACATCATATCACGCAGGAAGGGTCATTTTAAATTTCCTTGCAGCTCTTGAAGTGTTTATATTCCTTGCAGACACAAAACACTTGAACAATGTGGTGTTGCTCCATCATTGTTTAATCATTTCAAGAGCTACTTACATGATCGTTGCACATTACCTTCTGGGGGTTCTTTGATGTTCAGAACAAATTTTAACGCAATCCAGAAGAACGGCCTACGAATACACAAACTAATGATGGAATTCACCTCCGAGGGTGAAACATAAAAAATTCAGAACTAAAAAAAAAAAAAAAAAAGTAGATAAGAGTATATAGCTTTAGGTTTTTCCAAGAACTTAATATTCAAAAAAAAGGGGGGGATCTTTTCAAAACATCAGCCCATCTTTATTTACAAGTTCTTATCTGACAAAAAGTAAAATGTACAGGTTGTGATGGTGGGTTCAACCCTACAGAGGTGACATACACTCGAACCGGGCAAGAAAACAGTAGAAAATCAAAACAAATATGCAATCGATTCAGTGGAAAATGATGAACTCGTACGGTCAGGACAGATGGTTGTGTAAGGTAGGAACATCTCACGTACAAACACACAATAAACATACTTAAACTTGCATATAGTACTTTTCTGACTCACTGGTTTACACGTCATCACTAACCACCCACAAAAAAAAAAAAAAAAGTGTAAAAAACGCAAGACGTAACATACACCAGGGGACACACAAATGGGCACATTCTTGATCAATCCAAACACGAGTTAGCAACAATTTATCACGCGGCAAAAATACTCTAAATGGTTTCTTGTCATGAAGGCATAAACATGACATTAAAAAAAAACAGTAGCGGTGATATGAGCGACGGTAAAAGTGACCAAACGAGTGCTGATGTGAGGGGTTATTTTTTAAACACGCATAACTGTATGTCTGTGCGCCGAAAGCGTGGGGCGTTCACATTGCGATGAGTCGAGAAACAAAGGGCACAGTCGGGAAAGAAAAACGAAGGGCTGGGCTGATTAAAACAAACCCGTGGCACTTGGAACTAACATGGGATGTGGGTAAGGCGTCGCAGAAGAAAGAAAATTCAATCATCATCATCACACAGGCATTATTACAAAAATCGGCATACAGCATGATGTAAAAGCAACCCGAACTGAAACCACCTATTTAATGTCCGTAAAAACATCGCAGAGGTGGTTTCACTTCACCTCACGTGGAACTTTGTATCTAAAAAGACCTGTACAAGCTTGTATCTGTTGTTGCCTTAGCTAGGAACACAAACGGATGCAGATTTTACTCACACACTTCAGTAAATATATCCACTTTGTCATTAAGCATTCACTGGATTTATACACCACACAGTTCAAACTATATTATCAACGTGTTCCTGCTCCTTTTAGTCTTTTTTGAAAGTCTCGTGTCCTGTGGTTCAGTGACTATACGTCTACATTTTAATCACAAACAGGACAGGCATTAACAGCACAGGAGCAAGCAACATACATGATGCTGTGCACATTTGCAAACTCTGCACTGTAATGCAAATATTAACAGCAAAAGCACTGAAGTGATTTTTTTTTTTTGCTCCATATTCACGTTCATAACCTAAAAGTCCATATCTGTATGTATACTAGATCTCGCTATTTGCACATCAAATATTTTCAAGTATGTTGGAGAACTTTTTAAAGTAGAACTGAAATAAAAACAGTTTATTTGCATCTTCTATGTGGAAAAAAAAAAAAAAATCAAAATAAAAGCTTGAATTGGACAGCAGTGGAACCAGTCTGATGATATATTCAGAATAAATTTAAACATAAAAAGCCTTTTTCCAGAGAGTATTAGACTGAACGCAGTGTTACTGTCGCCCCTCACACTGCGCCAGCACTACGAAGTCCACATTTGGTTTTGAGTGTCTGGGACCAAGTGTTTTGTTTACTAACTCTGGCAGACAGCTATTGCCTTGGGTTTGAGGAGCAAGGTTGTGGATCCATGCGTACATATTCCACAGGCAAAGGCCTAAAACAACAAGACAGAAAACATACAACTACTCAGAACAAAGAAGCTAAAAATATTTTATTACTCTGACACAGACCACTTTATCGAGTGCCCCATCCCAGTGATAAAGTGTAAGAAAAAATTATTTAAAAAAAATTTTAATCTGTTGGCTGAAAAACATGAAACAACAAAAAAAGAATCCCAGCATCCTGTCCTGACTTACATGGAGCAGCAGGATCGTAGTGATCGTAAACCCGTGATCCCACTACTTGCGTTTCACGGCGGCAGTATCCTCTTCCTTCAATACAAACTTTTTCCTAAGTGCTTCTGAAATCAGGGTGGCTGAATCCTCCTCTCTCAGGGACGTGCAGCCTCTGTTGTACCTACAAAGACACACAACAAACGTGATGGTTCAGGGTTGTGCTAAACATTTTGATTATCCAATGGGATAGGACAGAAACAATTCTTTCTTTACCGATGACACTTAATGTGAGCGATTACCTCCGGACATAGCGTTTACTTCAGCAGTGGGCAAATGTGTTTTGCATTTCTTCAAACTAATGTATAAACATTACAATGATGTGAGCCCAAAATTATGAGAAAATGCAATGGTTTTAGTAGAGCTGTCCCAGACAAAATATCTCCCTAGTTGTCTTTAGTTGTAGCGATTAGTTGAGTAGTTGTCACATGTTTTTGAGATTTTTTTTTATAGTTAAACATATTATTTGGGGTTTGAGTTCCAAGGCTGATGAGGCTTTCAAATACAACATGACAACAGCACTGCTGCACTCTTAACACCATTATGTCTGAACACACGTCGCTGTCGCTGTCGTAAGTGTAACGTTAGGCTGGAGTCTGAGTTTTCTTTGTTCTTTTTTTAACCTGTAACAAACCGACCAATTAAAACTTTGCCGATACAGACTATTCTAACCATTTGATCAATAATTAGGAGGCAACCCTAGTTTTTAGTCAAAAACAGCAAATTTCCTTGAGGGGGGACTCCTAAACTCCATAACCAACCCAGCACCTAAACCCTCCTGAAACCTAAGGAAATCCCTGGACTGAGCGTGTTGATTTGTTATACCTGTCTTTGCTCATCTTCATGCGATTCATGTCCTTCAGGATGTCCATGACATCAGCAAAGCTGGTGGACTTGGAAAGTGACACTGTATCCTCCTCTGCCTCCCTGAAGTCCATGCTCGGCCTGTCCAGGTCAAATGTTGCCGACGCTGTCATGGAAACAGGCGGCAGAGGGTCAGGGACCAGCTCTGACACCATAGAGACGACATCTTTCTCATCTTCCTCCTCTTCCTCCTCCTCCTCTTCTTCTTCTTCTTCTTCCTCCTCTGTGACGTCACTGATGACAAAGGAGGCGGCAGCCGTGGCGGCGGGCTGGTAGGGCGCCGTCTCAAAAGGAGCCAATGAAAAGCTCATGCTCGTGTCATCGGGGGACAGCAGGTCAGGGGTCAGCGGGTTGGAACCTGAAGGACACAAGCAGAGATAAAGAAGAAATGTGGTGGTGTGCAATATCTGTTATGGGAAAATTTAAGTGAGACAATATTGAGACACACCAGTAAAGTGAACACATGTAGTGGGCATGTAGTGAAAACAGAGATCAAAAAGTGGATGATGGTTGCTCTTGTGTGTAGAAGCAGATGCCGGTTCTACAGTGGGCAATCGCTGCTCGTAACCGACGTGGCTTCTGCTGATTTACTAGTAGTCACTTTGCCTCTGGATTCAGAGTGATGCTGATGGAAAACGGTAAATGTCATTGCGATCAGCCTTCCTTTTATTTACCCGTTGCCATGGTGAATCACTGTCTGTTAGCTACATTGATATTGGCTTTTCCCCCATTCACCAGACACCCACTTAACTCAGACTGAACGTACTCCAAGTTGACTAAACTGACTCTGATCAGCTGTGCAAGAACCGAAAACTCAAGAGTTTCAGATCTCACGGTTTAGTAACTCAGAGTTCAGGGTTAGACTCAGAGTCTGTTGAACGTGTTTTCAGGAACAGGGCCCTGGTTTATATGAAGTCATTCCATTTAAAACTGGGTCATCATGTGTTTTAGGCTCACTGACCAAAAAAAAACAAAACAATGGGATGCAATATATCCAACGTCAGCGTTCTGAAGGGTGGCACGGTCACCGGAAGCTTCAACACAACAAACCTTACACAACATATGCTGAAGCATCATGTAGAAGAATATGATGTTAATTCATCATATTCTTCTACGTGATGCTACGTGAAGCCAAGAAGCCAGGTGAGCCGCATTTGTGTATCAGACTTTTGTATGTCCGTATCAACTGGTATTTAAGTTTGTGCTGACATGAGAAAGCAGTATCAAAACATCCCTGTTATCTACTAGGTTAATTAGGTTGAGAGTAGAGTCTATATCCAATACCTTAATATGCTCTTTAACATAATATATTTTAAATGAATAGTATTGAATTCATTTCGCTTTCTTACGTGTTTAAATGTTTGACTACCAAGGCCAATCCTCCAATGACCCACAGAGATTATCTTTAGGCTCTGACCTACAAAGTGATGCCAAAACATCTTAGTACCAAAGAGATTTAGGAGAATCAGGGCAGCTGACTTGGCAACAAAGAATCACAGTCACATGACAGTAACTGTGATACAGTGGCTCAGGAAAGCAATGCTGAAACTACATTACTGCATAACCCTGTTTACATGACAGTTTAAAGTATAAAGTTACATATTAAGTCATTTTTAGTCATCTGACACTGTGTCACCAGTTCGTAATGATTTTATCACTCTCCACATTTCAAGTTTAAGCCTTACAGTGCACTTCCTGCTTGTTACCCACCAGAATCACTCGCCACAATCTTAGCGATCTGAGCCCGGAGTCTGCTCAGCTCATCCTGCAGGGCTGTAGTGCGGTTCAGCGCCGTCACCCCGGGCTTTCTAAGCCCCTCCACCCTTTTGCCCTCACGGCGGAAGTTGGGCACAGATGAGTTCCTGTGCAGCACCAGGAGAGGGGTTGGCCGCCATTCGTGTTTCAGAGGACGAGAATCACTCCTGAAAGCAGAAAAGTGAGCGCTTAGTTCCATCACACAGCTTTTGTCACTGAAAACAAAATATTACGCAAAGTTTGATCTACCCATGTCACCAGTTCATTAAATAAAAGGTGAGTACACCCTTTGCACTTTGGAAAATATTAATTTTGCATTAGAGGTTTGTTGTTTGTACAGTATTCAGTGTAATGATATCAAAATAACACCACTACAATAAATCCTATCTTTGAGAAGTTTATAATGTTTACTTTTCTCCACTAGTGGAATCAACAACATTGACAGCGTGAACAATAAAATCAGTACTGTAGGCTTCACAAAGATAAAATAGCGTATATACAGTGACAGTCTTTTATAATCCATTTAGTGAATCAGCCTCTTGTTGACGCTTCTTTTCTCTCAGGGACTGATTATATACTTACCGCACTCTGGCGTATGTCTCCTCTTCATCTGCAACAATCCAGGCAATGTCTGCCAAGGTAGGGACCAGAGGGCCATCCATGGGACGAAGAGAGGGCAGACCTGGCAGTTCCTGTTGCACAAGGACAGACAACACATAAGTCATATACACAGGTCCACTTGAGACAATAAAAGACAGCTACAATAGCCCAAAAAACAGGACTCAGGGGTATGATGTTTACCTGGAAACATGCCCTCTGCGGAGGTTTGAGAGGAAGAGTGGAACCTATTCTTCTCACAACACTACGGGTGGATCCATGTGGCTTATTCTGCCAGATAGGAATAACGTCCTGCAAAGTACACGGAAAAACACGTTTATACAATGGGAAAAGGGTAGTGTTAAGTTACTGGCATCACTCACAGCAAGAAAGCAGACTTACTGTTTCTGTTTCCATTTTGATGGGTCAGTCTCATCCGCTGGGAAGATGCACACCAAAGCCTGGTGTTAACAGTGACTGAAGACGGAGCAGTTCAGCAAACAGATGCCATGTTAGTCCGACTGGCAACTCCTGAGATAAGAGTGATTAAGTAGTTAGAGCATCTGTTGAGTGAAAGAAGCATTAACCAAACTTAAGGTCCGGGGATTAGAAAGGAGGATAAACCAAACTAATGGATAAGCAACTAATAACTTACATGTGTTGGTAATTACTTTATAGAAAAAGTACAGGAATATAAAGCAAAATCATAATTCCTTTTAAGTTTAAATACTGAATTTTGATCCTGAGTCAAAGGTTAAGAATCCAGACAGTTATATGTGGCTTTAAACTCTTCTTTAAACTTGTTAAATATGCATGAGCAAAATGAAGTAGAACTTTTATCGGATTTTACCTTCTTGACTTTCCCAGTCAGCAACTGAGTCAGAAATCTAGGTGCCACTGACTCTACAAATTGTTTATTAGCGGTTATCAAATAAAAGACCAGAGTTGATTGTCATGTTTAACCTGCATGTGCAAATCTTAAGCGAGATGAACAGGAGGTTAGACAGCTCCACCATCAACTCCAGAAAAACGTATTTCTTTTCTGATCAGGCAAGTGAGTTTCTAGATTTACTAGCCCGACATGGCATTTGACTTGCCCCGGAAAGACGGACGAGCCTGCAATGTAAATAAAAAAAAAACCCCTAAGAACAAAAAAAAAAAAAACGTTCTGCAAAAATCGTATCGCGATATTTGAAATCGCCCGTTTTATGCAGCCTTAGGATGAGCTGCATAAATCATTACATGAATTGACTGTGTCATTCTAGCGAGCACAGTAAAATGTGTTCCACCAAACCTTTGACAACTGGAAAAAAATAATAGAAGCTAAATCAGCGCCCACTAGTATTGACCTCTCAACACCTAAACAAACAACGAGTAGATTGATCTACTGTAACAAGATAAAAGCAAGCTATTGGTTACAAGAATTCAACTTCATTATCCCACCGTGGCTAACAACGGTCATCAAAGAGTATATAGTACAGTAGTACCAATTTAATGTGTCCAATTAAAAAACACCGATAACTAATGCTAACGCGTCAAGCGGTTTAGCTAATCACGTTCATACAACAAGAGGATTCAAACCAGAAAGACCTTTATTTGTAATAATTCTTGTAAATTAATTGTCTGGTAGCTAGGTGAAACACACACACAGGGGCCGTCCGTACTTTAGCTTTAGCTGCAATAACAACGGCCCCCCGGGTGACCCTCAACTACACACTACACAATCATTTCTCACTACGTTTCGTCGTTATTTAAAAAAAAAAATGCAATGAGATTGCAAGGGCGCACCTTACGGTAGACTCTGGCTGTAATTGGGAAAGCTGAAGAATTGAATAGTTCGTTAGTAGCGGCTTCTCCTCTTCGTCTTTCAGACTTCAGTTGTGTTGTCGTTCTTTAGGCCGGAAACCTGTGCCTCCCTCTGCTGTGATGTGATTGGCTGGAGGCGACGTGCTTCCTTTAGCGTGAAAAATCAGAGAGCGCCTCACAGTGGCGGTAAAGATACCTGCACCTCAATCCAACATGGCGGAGGTGTAGCCAAAGATGATCTAACTAAAAGAATAATATATATTTTTGTTAAATAATAATTTAGATGAACTAAACATTTTAGACAGGAGTCCACAACTCCTCCTGCCAAGCTTTTTTGAAATGCTAAATTAGATGAGAATTTGTTTGGAATTAAAGAAATCTAATCTGTTCATGCATCCACAATCCTTGCATCGCAATCTGTTCATGCAGTTCTCTCATTTACGTTAATTTGATTATGCCCCAAAATTGTGTTGATTGCAACAGCCTTGACCTTTGACCCCAGATGAGTCCAGGTACACGTTTGTGACAAGCTTGAGGAAAATTGGCAAAGATTTAAATATTTTTCTTTCATATTTTGTTTGTTACATGATGCACCTTGTCTGACTGTTGATATAATATAGACGGAGACAAATAAGAATGCAAATTTAAGTAAAACCAAGAACAAACAGTACATTTAAAGCTACAAGACAAGCTGTGGACAGGTATCCGAAAGTACAAGAGACATCACTGTTATCTACTTCCGCCTTCGCTGAATGAGTGACTTCCGCTCGACCGGGAGGGAAGTTTCTTGACTCTTATCACCGGATCGGAGCGACGGTCCTTTAAGCGCTGGGCGGAGCATGAATATTGGAGTTGCACCGTTGTCTGCAGTGATATCATAACACTGCAATATGAAGAAGCGCTCATATGACCGCCACCCGTCTCCATCCCTGGGCAACAGACAGGTCAGTGAACGTAGCGCTTCAGTTAGCACGTTGCTCTTCCCAATTCCTCATTTCTGCGACCTGAACTGCTGATGTAATTTTTTTTTTTCTGCCATAGCAACTGTCTCGATCATTCTATAATGTCGTCTAGGAGATGCTCACTTCCTCCACGGTGCTTACTGCATCTTGAACACTTCCAGGAAGCCAAGTGTGATCATTTTTAGCCGTAAGACTGAGGAATGTCAGGAGCTCAGGGCAAAGCTAGGTCTAAACCTATTTTTTGTTGTCTCAGAGACGACAGACAAGGGGATGTGAGCCTTGCTTTTCAGGATGTAGCTTGATGCAACCATCACATGAACATAGTCTTCGGTCATGTCTGAAAACAACCGTGTGAGGACCTGATCACATTTAGTGGAAATAAATGAAGCAAGAAAGCAAAATGTACCTAACCTTAGAAACACAAGATACAACAATAACACTCATATGCACTAGTAATATGGATTGATTGACAGTCTGTTGGAAACCTGACTCCATTACTCCACTGACAGTCTAGCTCACTTCCTTGTGTGGTCATGTGGCTCGAGCTATTATCATCACTTTTCCACCCCATGACTGGTTTGTTAAATCAGCCCAGTTTAGAGTTTATGTTGCTGTCTTGTGTAGGTGCTGTAACTGGGCCAAAAACGTAGGCATGGGGAGTAAAAGGAGGAGGAAGGATGCCAGCTGAGCCCCTCATCCCCTTGCCTCCACTGCCAGCATCACTCTAAGAAGAAAGACAGGGAAAAAAAATGTCTCGGCCCGCGACGACGAGGCCGGAGACTTTGGGAGCCACGGACCACGAGCCTCAGCGGGACAAGACCAGGACCAGCTACTTTGGCAACGTCAAGACCAGGTCAGGCTCTTTAAATACGTGGATTACTGGAAGGGGAAACAAAGGAGAAAGCTCCACTCAGACATGTGACAAGTTTGGCTGGCATTCGCCTCTCAGGTTTAAATATGCTGTTCTGTTATGTGAGGAGGAGGTGGCACGATTTCATGTTTCCTGCCGAGTTACAATACAATAATTGGGTTTTGATTGGTTGAGTGGTTTCATCCAGTCACTGAAGGGCTGTACCATGGAGCATCATGTCGATGAGAGATACTGTATCTTGCCAGGAACTCTCTTTGCAAGCTATCGTGCAGACAACACCCACTCCCCTATAAATAACTCATATCAGCCTGCGAACGCTGCTCTGTGTGGTTATTCACACTTCCAACAATCACTGAATCGCTGTCATTGAGAGCAAAATCTTCCCTAAAATAGAATTTACAAGTGTTTTCTGCCATTTTATGAAAAAGAGGTTATTTGAGTTACTGTCACAGGCTGCTTTACTCTACTCCGTGGTACTATAAATTGCAGGTATTGGCTGATTAATCGGTGCCGAGAGGACATTTACAAACACACATTTACACATTTACATCGCCTTGATTTTTTTTTTATAGTTAGTGTCGTGTTCAGTTTCAGATTGAGTTTGATGTTTAATGATCCAGATTTCTTAATTTATTCATTTACAAGTGGTTCTTGCATGAGGCCCATTGATCCATAAAGAAATAAGAGATGTTAGACGCATGCATTCACTTATTATACTGTATGTTTCAAGAGTGTCTGTGCAACATATACATTTAGTCTAAAGGCAAAACAACAGCGCTGTATTTTTCCTGCTCCTCAGGCTGGGGTCCAAGCTGCCGGCTGGCGTCTCTCAGCCTCCACACTTCGCTAAGAGGACATGGGAGACGCAGCCTCAGGTCCGGGCGTCACAGCAGCCCACAGCGAGCGGCCAGTGTCAACACCAGCCCGTCGTGGGGAGACCTCTTAACCACATCCCCTACATAAGAAACCCCAAACTGCGCCAGTACTACCTGCAAGGTACTGTGTTCGATATGTCGAGGCAGAGGCAAAGTGGCTGTGAAATAAACATGTTGTAGCTCTCACAATGGGTCTTTTAGGAATTTCACATCTTTGCATAAAGTTATTTTCATACCTGACAGTAAAGAGGAATGGTAACACATGAGCTGTAGTGACCTTTTGTACTCCTGTTTTACATTTTACAGGAGCTGCTGATGAGGCACTGCTTCATATGTTGTGCTCTGTTTTGTTGCAAAAAAATAGGATTATCTTTTTGGTTTGTTACAGGAACCACTTGGGATCTGAACAACACAGCAGTGAAGCAAGAACAACTGAGTGGATCATCAGATGACAGCGCAAGCAGCAGGGTTAGTGGCACGTTTCTGTCGTAGCATTTCTGTCTTTGTTTCACTTCATTTTACTTCTAGAGTGTAAGCGAGGACCACAACAGGTAAGGTGAAAAAAAGGGAAATGACAGATATGGTGTAATTACTATTTTTATATATAGTATTACCTGTTTAGATTTGCAAGTGCCAGCGTGCATATCAGCAGGGAGTTACACAATTTATGGTCTTCAAATTGTACGATAAAGAGTGTTCAAGGTTCAGAGCTGGGTCTGAGTCGTCACGGTCGCTCTGTGACACTATGGGCAAACAGAGTCTGTTTCAGAGCTTTTACAGCAAATATAGCCGGAAAAATGCATCTCAGATTCATGCTAAGGTATGGATCCATTTTTTAACGGTGATAGTGACCTACTAAGTTAAAGACTAGTGTTGGCTTTTCTATTTTCCTAAGTTAATATTATCATTCATCTGATTCTACTGGTGATTTTTGTCTTTGCTTGGAAATGTGTTATATTCCTCCTGTTCATCATCTTATCTTTCTTTTTCTTCTTCTTCTCCAACGTGCTAAATAGTTGTTTTTTGGAAAATGAGGTGACATTTTATTCCGCACATATGCAGTACGTACACCCTGTTTAAGCTGTATTCATCCAAGACACTTCTACATTTTTGCACCCACACAATTCTGTGGTCACAGAATCATCAGGCACCAGTAATCTAATTTAGGTCAATGGATCCATCTGTCAGTGGTGACAGTGGTGGAACTGATGCTTGCCTCCTTTTTCTCTTTTGATTGGATGACTTTACTTTCAGATATTAAAACAGACAGCTGACAAATTAAAGGAAAAACCAACATAACGGCTATGTTCACACTGCAAACCTTAGTGCTCATTTCAGATTTATTGCTTTATTTGTTTTGGGTTTTTTTTTGGTTGTTCACATTATTTGTAAAACCTGGCCCATAATCAGATTCCAGTGCAAAGTGGTCACAGTCCTGTGACGTCTTGTCGCACTGAAGTAAACAAGGAGGTCAGTGAAGTCAGTGTTTTTGGTTTCATTTATACGTTGATGTGCAGTGGATGGCAGCAAATATGTGAGCAGATGATAACGAGGATTAAAGAGGCAAAAGGAAAAAAGAAATGAAAAGAAAGGGAGTTAAAAGGGGGGGGCAGTTCAGTTCAGTGTAGTTCATCTTCATTCTGTCATCTTCATCTTC
>JAPQRN010000016.1:17447552-17472041 GCA_037367275.1 Coranthus polyacanthus | reverse complement strand
TTTTTATTATAGAGCTGAGAATTCAGAACTTTCCACGGTCTCATGGTTAATTTTAATTGCCTAGCAGACAAAAGACAATTCCTTACCTGAAGACAAGGTCATAATAAAAGTCGTTGCTGGCACGAATGCAAGCGACTGTGCCCTGAGGAGCGAAACGTGATTTGATGAAGGGCCGAGAGTGGAACATACTCAGCAGGGAGTGGATGAGAACCTACGTCAGAAGAACGGCTATTAATACTCTCACACTGCCAAAAACTACTCAAGGGTTAAACAGCAATTACTTTTTCGAATACCTCTTTGCCTTTTGGTGTGGGAGGGTGGTAGCGATTGTTGGGCAGGTAACCTGTGAAGATGTTGAGCTCGCTTGGAATCACCCACCATGTGTCTCCCACTTCCACTTTGTTCTTTGGGGGCAGGAAGGCCCTGAACTGGCTGGCAGAGAAGGAAGAAGAAGGCACTGCTGGAGACTTCCATGCCCGCAGCCCACTCAGGGAGCTGTGAGAAACCTGCACCGGTGGCAGAAAGAAATGCAGCAGTGAAATGTATTTGTTTGGTTTCTTTATTTGTTAGGATCTCCGTTGGCTTTGTCTTAAAGCACAGCTACTGCAAAAAAAACAAAACGCAGTAATCATAACTTGACTGCTGTGATTCTAGCAAAACAAAAGTATGTTAAACCTTTCAGAAGTTACACTGAATGTGATTCTGTGATTTTTCTGTAACTAAACTGTTCTCGCCTTTCTTGTGTGCGCAAAGCCTATAAAGCAGCAGCAATAAAGAAAATAATCTGGAGTCTTACCCCAAGGAAACCATCCTTGCTTTTTGTCATGGAGTCGAGCTGCAGAGGCTGCATTTTGGCCTCCAGAGTCAAAGTCTCTCCATTGGGGTCGTGGATCACTTCCTCCTCAAAATCCACAGGAGGTGTAATCCCTGCAAGAAAGCGACAGAACGTCACAGTCAGCGTGGGTGAGATGTGACCAGGGAGTGAGAAAGTGTATTAGCAGAGACCGGAAAGGAAATGAATGATGTGTTAAACGTGACGTACCTGTGAGCTTCTCAACGATAGGTTTAAACTCCTCCGGACTGAGATAGAGGTCGTGGTTTGTGTCTAAGGAGGAGAAAAGAAAAAGGCCCTCGGCTCCCAGGGTCCGAACACTCTCTTCCTGGTGGAGACACACATATACAGTACGTTAGGCTGAGCCTTGTTGTCATTTCACATGCTTCAGGGGTTTTCATTGTCATGTGGCTCACCAAAACTGGGACAAGTGGGCTGTCTTGTCACATTAAAAAAAAAAAAAAAAAAAAAAAAAACGAGGCAAATGACAAAATAGACTGCATAATAGAACATTAAAGTGTTTTGTCCCCAGTGTCTGGACATTCATTCAACCTCAGCAGACCTGTGTGGATAAACATCAGCCCCGAGGAAACAGATTCCAAGCATAATCTGTATTTCAGTCAGACAGAGGTTTTCTCCCAGACAGATGCGTGCCTACTTGCGCTCCCACAATGGAGGGAAGGGGGAGGGAGGCACAAGAAGCACAACTTAGGAGACCCTCTGTGGGCAAAGTGTGAATTTAAACAAGAGGTTGAGTTTTACCAGCCCCCTAATAAAACACCAAGGGGTGGAAAACAGCAGATGTGGTGGTGGGTTTTTTTTTTTTTATGATAAAACACGCCCTTTTGTTGGGGAAAAAAAGCATGCCCATGTAACAGTAAAATGTCTTAGGAACAATGTTTCAAACCACACACACTGTACAGGAAGGTCAGTGCAGAAGAAGACATTGAGTATGGACTGCTGCATTTGGCAGAAACATTATGAAAGAGTGGGTTTCTGTTTCATAAAAATATAACTAATACATGTTACACCTTTTAAAAAAAAAATAAAATCACTTAAGTATCTCCCCTATCTAAACTATCGTATGACATTATTACAGATGTCGGTCTCACATGACGTTTGAGGAACTGGGCATCTTGGTAATACTTGATCCCAAAGGCGACAAGAGGGACGGCACCGACTACCAGCAGGGTCCACATCCCTCTAAACACCCACGATCCGGAGCCCGGACCCCGGTGTCCATCCTGCGGCGAATTCCTGCCCTCGTCCTCGCGTAATCTCTTATCCACGTCCGCGGCCATTCTCGACCTCCCGCTACAGCTGTTTCGCAAAAGGCATGGTCGTCGGATAACGTCCAAAAAAAAAGAGGCTGCCGGCGCTAGCCGCCTAAAGTAGCGTAGCGTTAAACTTATCCTTAAAACATTGCGTTTCAGTTCCGTTCTCCCGTCGCCGGGACCCCGCGTCTTTTCCAGCCGTTACGCTCGTCGCGGCCGCTGGGAGTGTTGTGTTGTTGGCTAGCTAACAGCACAGATTTCTTATTTCCCACAACCAATCCACAACCATATGAAAGCGGTTAAGGCGAACCAAGCGGACAATTAACGGAGGCTGCAAACGGGAACTGCGCTTAGGTCGTTTTAAAAAATAAAAGCACCGGTATTCTTCCGGCCTGGTCGCAGCTACAACGTCGGCTCGCCGCTTTAATGTGAAAGCTACAACCGGAAGTTGTATTTGACGTTGTTTGTAGCTTTGCAGTAGTTCAGCGCTGGCACTGTACGCATAGATTTAAAGGGGTAGGCTTGTCTTTTCGTCCCAGGAATGTGTGCTTACTAGCTTCAATTATATGTTTCTCTGCCAAAGGGGGGTTTCATTACATTTTTGTAGCTCCTCATCTTGCAGAAATAAGGGTTTTGTTTCTGCTGGAGTGCTTCTGGCCATTTTAATAAGAGCAACGTAAAGCAAGAAACAGTGAATTGTCATAGATTTATTTCTGTATTTCTGGGCTGTTCAGCAGTGGAGGAGGAAGTAAAAGCAGTGATACAACAGTGCAAAAAGTTCTGTAAGCAAAACCTTGCCTAAATAAAAGTATGGGAAAACTCAAAGCGCCAAAAGTAAAAGTGCAGAATGGCAGGTACAGCTTTGGAAATAATTACTGGACCACTGCAGTGGAAAGTCAACATCTGTCATGAAGTGTCACTTGTAAAGCCATCGGGGTTTTCTCGTGTGCAAATGTGAGTCACAAATTTGGCAAAAGGCGCGTGAAATGTTTGCTTTGCAAATGTAATAAAGACATAAGCCGTGTTTGAATGAAAGACAACAAAAAAACACTTTTCTCAATAACAAGGACCATGTAAATTCAGAACATCTGATGTTGAAGAGCAATCTAGAAACAATATTCCAAAACAGAATGTCAAAAGATCATGTTGAAGGACTATTATAAAAACCACAGGTTTATAATCCAATATATAATCCAATCCAACTGGATTATAATCATGGACGTACTAATGTATTTCCTCTTTAACGTTGCAGCTGGTAACTGTCATTTTAATTACTGTACGAGTATCTTCATAATGTATCTCATAATAATGTATCACAATGTATTGGACGATTATATAGTACAATGAATCTGCAAAGTAACTAGTAACTAAACATCCGTGTAATCAATGTAGGGGAGTAAAAAGAATATTTTCGTCTAAGATGGAGTGAAGGAGAAAGAGCAGAAAATGGAAACACTCAAGTAAAGTACAAGTACCTCAGTTTTGTTAAGTGCAGCACTCGAGTAAATAAAGCACCTACATTCCACTGCTGCTGTTAAAATACTGTAGATTATCATTTACAGGGACTCCGTCCACATAAGCCTCAACAATTAATGACCCAATAAAAAAGTTCCATGGCCCATTTTGGGTCCTGACCCTAAGGGAAAGGCAGGGTTAAAGCAGAAAAAAACACAAGACTCCGAAAAACATATTTTTGAGATTTATTGTTCTTATTTCTTTTAATTGCGTGGCGACCTGATTTTGAGATTTATCTTGGATTTCCCACAGGTTGGGAAATGCAGCTGAAACCACACTTTGTCACACAATCTACCTGAATCCATTCCATTTATAGTTTACTTGCATTCCAGACTACTCAGTATTTACTCGTATTGCATTACATTGCCCAGCGGTGAGGCAAGGCTGTCCTGATCGCCACAGGTATGAGAGGTGGCTCCAACGCAAATGTTATGACAGCAAGAAAAAATAAAAGCATTATCCGTCTGGTTAATGCTTCTGTTACATCATTCATCAGTTCTTAGTTTGTGGCGTGCAGAAATCAGTCCATGTCTTCATCCACGGGCTGCGTCTTCACTTCAACCTTTTTTGGGGGGATGTATGAACCCATACCTGCTGCTCTCTCTGCTTCTGCCTGTGTGTAGGGCTCCTCGCTGAGCTGTTTCAACCTGGATCGAGAAAAGGATGCAAGACCTGACAGTCAGAGTGGCTCCAGTTATTGCATCATAGGGTATGTTATGAGTGTCATTTGAGCTAATAGCAAAGAGCGTAATAGGTCATTTAAAGATCAACCTCTACTACACAGAAGAGTGCAGTAAAAGGGAACACTAGTGGATTCTTTCTCCAGTTAAAACAAGAGCCGCACCTTGAATCAGTCAACAACATATATGGAGAACTTAACTGCCATGAAATCCACATAAAAACCAAATTGATGGTAAACAGACAGAACGGCAAAACGTACGACTCCGCACAGAGCTGATAAATCGCAGCAAGTCTGGTGGAAAAATACTATATATATTATATATATATATTCCTCTGCATAATATGCCGGGAGGATAAAAACAACAGACGTAGCGCTGTGCCTGCGTCGGAGACAGGCCTAGCACCAACCACTATTGTTTTGGAATAGAAGTAAAGGCTCTATGGGTCGTTTGGCTGGTTTGTATTTCTTTACACAAATCACATGCGTCTTGGCTGGTGCTCAGCGTAGGACGTAGTGATAGCGCCACTGCAAAATATTGATGTTCAGTACAAATTTCAATCTTAGAATACACACATACATTTGGCTCTGAGGGCCAAACTTTAAAAGTCCATGACAGTGACTGGGAGGTCTAGGTGAGTTGCTATGGAATGACCCTAACATGAGTCAATAAATTGAGATAATGGCGCCTTACCTTTTTTTGTGCACTTTACTTTTGAAGTGTTCTTTCAGGGCTCTCATGTCCACAAAATATCTCCTGCAAGACAAGAGCAGCCACTGGGTTTAGTAGCTATGTGAGACACTATCACCCCCTCTGACTCTAATGACAGGGCAACATGGACACGAACACTTCAGACTGTAGTGAGAACGTCATCCTTCTTTGTGCAGATAAGCTGGAGAACTTACGCGCAGTGTAAACAGTAGTGCTGTGCACATCCTGTCACGTCGTAGTCCACCTCTTGGTGTAGGAGCTTCGCTGCTGTCTCAGGCTTCATGTCGGTGTGGATCTGGTCCAGATCCTTGGTCCTGCGCTTGGTCTTCCATGTCTTTGCAATATTCTTCTTCTTGTCACTCTTGTGGTTTCCTGTCTGTTTGGATTTTCCCATGGTGGACACTGTTTGGACAAGGCCTGCGGTACTGAAAATGATTAACACAGATATGTAGTAAAGTTGTTTGTAAATGAATATCACGAGCAAAGTAGATTACCGGCCCCTGGCTATTCGAAGCCAAAAAAAAACTACAGAAAACGTAAGGCTGACTGGTTACCAAGTGGAGTGTATACAACCCAGATGATCTATTTAAACCTTTAAATCCAGACGGACTACTTTTTGCCACCAAAACTGGTTTTGTCTGGTTAAACAAGTAAACTACCAGCCGACGCTATGAACTCGACACTCTCATTAACAACGCAAATTTGCTTTTAAAAGTCCCCTTACGGATCTATTTTATGTTTGCTTACCTTCTACACGTGTGGCCCACAAAAGCGAATTTGTTTCCGGGTCAAGAAAAAGCATTAATTGCACCTTCTCGCCAGGAGAGGGCGCCAAATACCACCATTAAAAAAAGGGACATGTAATAACTGACGTGCTGTAATCATGAGTTTATGACGAATAAACATTAAGAGAAATATACGAAATACAAATATTTGACAAAATACAATAAAATGAAGACGAAAGAAAGAAATTAATATAGTAAAAGGGAAGCGTGGGTTAAAATATTATGCTTGGCATATTAGACGTTTTAAATACATTTTCATGCTCCCTGATAAGTGAAGAAATCATAATTATAATCATAATCATATTCATATAATGTCCATGCGCTCTTTTTACTGTATTAAATTCTTTTTTCAGTAATAGCCATAGAATGAAATATCATATAAGTCACTTCTAAGTCGTTTCATAGTAATAGTACTTTTAAGCTAAAAGAAATATGGGGAAAAATGAAAATTCATTAAAAAATGTAAAAGTTGATTGAACGTATGCCCATATCAGTTTACTGATAACCGTGTTCGATGTCCTTACTTAATATAAAAGCAGGTTACAACAAAACAACAACAAGAACAACCCACTTTCCCATTCAGGTGAAGTTCAAGTGACATCTTTAAATATTCCGACGGTACGTGAAGGCGGCGTCAGACTGCACTGCATACGCGCCGTGGCGGAGAGCGAAGATGGCGGAGAATAATGTCGATCCAGAGTACGAATGGAGCGACCGGGCCCTGGACACGGCCGAGGACACTCTGGTTGCAATGGAAACCCTGTTGGCCACGCTAAGAGCCTTTGAAGACGTACTCAGGCAGCAAGAAATATCCATAGCATCATCAACCGAGTACTGCGACAACTTCTGTCAGGTAATGTGTACATGCAACATCGAAGCTAGCGTTAGCTTAACGTTAGCTCAGCCTGGATTGTTTTTCTCGCTAACCTGCGACGACCGTTGGCCTGCTAGCTACCTGGACAAGTTTACGGTGGCTAGAAATCTAGGTGGCGTTTATGCTAATGTGTACGTATGCACATAAATATATGTCAAAACGCATTTACTTACTGTCACTGTGCTACAAAAACGCTACATCGACAGCTGAGTGATGTTGCCCGTTTGCACGTCGAAGTTGTACAGTTAAGCTCCGTTTAGTTTTCATTATCATAAGCTCGGGAGGTTCTCGCTTCAAAACATACAGGCAGACGAGCAAACCTATTACAAATGTTTGCGCACACATTATATTGCCACAGCTTGAACATAGTGCACAATTGCATATGTGTGGGGCGGGGCGGCATCGCGATATGTTTAGAAAAAAAAAAATTATTCCAGTTTGTTGGGCTGCGCGGATGTAAAACGCGATGCAGTAATTGTATCTGTCTTAAGACTTAGCGTAATGCCCTTGCTTGTGGAAACAGAATTTGAACTCCTGGGTGTAAAAGCCCGTCCGTTCAAGTACTCCAGCGCGTATGAAATGGACTTGCATGGGAAATCTGTCATGTTATATTATACGCAAGAGACAAGTGCCTTCGCATTCACTAGCTAGAGTACCTGATATTTACAAAAATCCAAACAAGGTTTCACTTTCATTACCGAAGTAGATGCTTATCATGTACGGGCCGCTTTCAGTGAAACTTGGTTACAAGCCAAAGTACATTGCAAAAAAAGAGTAATTAATTAACCAACAGATCCTACTGTCTGCATTTTCGTTAAGTTAAATCTTTGAACAATGCTAACATACTTGTGCATGCACTTATTATTTATGTAAGTGTTTTTTTTTTTCCTACTCCACACTCTTCCCTTTTGTGTTTACTTGCTGGTCTGCAGTAGAGGGTGAGAGCCACAGATAGAGTTTCAGACTAAAAACAGAAATATCCACTTGATTTCTCCAAGTCAGGCTGTTGAGGCATCATATGGCAAAAAAAGAGTAGCAGCAGAGGAGCAATAATTAAATCTTTAAAGGAACACATGAGCCCATAACAGATGTTTCAGCACAGACTTGAAGAATGACGTACCACTCCTTTAATTTCCACTATGGGTGAATTAAATATTTC
The DNA here is from genome assembly GCA_037367275.1 of Coranthus polyacanthus. Lineage (NCBI taxonomy): Eukaryota > Metazoa > Chordata > Actinopteri > Kurtiformes > Apogonidae > Coranthus > Coranthus polyacanthus. The sequence continues at coordinate 17,464,211 of JAPQRN010000016.1, read as the reverse complement.
TTTACGCATACACGGTGCGTTGGTGCTGAATTTGTCTTCAAGTCGGAAGTAGTCCAGGTGTAATTAGCACACTGATAAGGGTCTCCGGGGTTCAGACCTTATTACTGCTGTCCTTTGAGAGGGTCCTGTATATTTAGACAGAGGGGAATTAATTTAGGGCCCCCGTAGGCAGCAGTAGCAGCCAGCAGGGCTCCTGCTATCTGGAAAATGAGGCTCCTGGGATGTTGATAGTATTATGATAAATTAATGTGTATACCTGTCAGCTAAATGCAGGTGACACATTGGTGTTGACTCCTGCATGTGTGGGGACAGCTGAGACAATATTTAGTACACACGACATTGTAGTGGGTAGTAAATATACATAACATTGTGCTTTGTAGGTTAAAGGAATAATTAAATAGACCATGTTTCTGATCTATAGTATTATTGTTAAGGTACTGTCTATTGCATATTTTTTGTCTTTGATTACCCAAATAAAAACGTTTATTTCAGGGATGCACAGATATATCGGCTGAACATTGGTATTGGCAAATCATTATTTCACCTATGGCATGGGCCCATGTTTATTTGTTGGATTACGTTAAAGGTTTTATCAGAAATTTATACGATTGAATTGGTGCTTATTCAAAGATAGTGTGATGAGGGCCTGAAAGACTTTAAAACCGGCCATGTGTTCTTTTATATAGTGAAGATGTCTTTGTTTCCCAGGCACAAAAGGGGGGAGTAAATAACAATGAAAACAAATTAAACAAACAAAGCATCATCAGCATCATCTACCGGCCACATTGTTATGTTAAACGTTGTGTTGATTTTATCTGTATAAGAGAACAAACATAAAATAATGTTGTTTTTTTTGTCAAATATTTAAGGTCAATTTGTGAACAGGTTGACTAAAAGATGATAGGTTGTTATATACTATGCAGTGAAGTCCCTTCAGGACCAATCAAGAGCTCTTCACATCAGATACTGTGCCAGCTGGGATCAATCAGGATAAGACATGTCTCCCACAGGTGGAAAACCCCCTTTTCCTCTAGACAGACTCCTCTGCTGTCTTGTTTTACAGACCCTTTAGGAGATATTCATAGGAAACTGCTTTTTTTGTTGTTTACATTTCAGGTGTATGTCTTTTCTTTTTTCCAGGCACTTATGCACTATGCTGGGAGCAGGAACTCCATGGATCACGGTTTGCCTCTTCTGGAGGTTTACTGCCTGTCCATAAACTGCTTTGCTGCGGCCCGGTCCCACCTCACCGCAGAGTCCGATAGAGTGGCGCTTGTTTTGAAGAGACTAGCTTTGTGAGTACTGAGAAACACTCCCATGTATTATGAGATACAGATGTGTTGTAGATTGCTGCATAGAGAGTGATTTTCTGCTCTTTTTCTAGACTGAGCATCCTCATATTTTCATGGATTTTCTTGAAGAAATTCGTGTGACAATTTCTGTTCTATCACATGAATTATTACAACCCCAAATAAGAAATAGCTGGGACAGTATGGAAAATGCAAACTGAAAAAGAAAGCAGTGACTTTAAAATTTACTTTGACTTATATTTAATTGTAGACAGTATGGACACAACATTTTTTATGTTTTGTCTGGTCAACTTAATTTCATTTGTAAATATACATCCATACCTGACATTCATGAAAAAGTTGGACAGTAAAGCATTTACCACTTTGTAATGTTGCCATTTTTTTTCACAACACATAAAAGATGTTTAAGGACTGAAGACACCAAGTGATGAAGTGTTGAAAAGGTGAAATTTGCCTCATTCTTTCTGCAAACAAGTCTTAAGGTTTGCAACAATACTGGGTCTTTGTTGTCACATTTTGTGTTTTAAATAGTCCACACATTCTCTACTAGGGACAAGTGGGGACTGCGTCAGGCCAGTCCAACTCTGTTCTTCCTCAGCCGGGCCTTTGTAATGTGTACAGAATGTGGTTTTGCATTGTTTTATTGAAATATGCATGGGCGTCCCTGGAAAAAGTTATCATCTTGAAGGCAGCATGTTCTGCTCCAAAATCTCAAGGTACTTTTCAACGTTAATGGTGTATCACAGAAGTGCAGATGACCTTTGCCAAGGACGCTGACCCAACCCCAGACCATGACAGACTGGCTTCTGGACTTGTTGCTGGTAACAGTCTGGACGGTCCGGAGCACAAGCTGTCCACTTCTTCCCAAAAAGACTGGAATACTGTTTGGTCTGAACACAGTCCACATTTTCGCTGAGTAATGGTCCATCCCAGATGCTTCCGAACCCAGAGAAGTCGGATGTAACTACATTTTGTAGTGCTTGACAAATGTTTACTACAGTAATCCTGAGCCCATATGGTTCTATCAGCTGTAGATGAATGTTGTCTGAGGGATCAGAGATCAGTCTTTATGCACTGAAATAATTTAGATTCCTTGAATCTTTTAATTCTGTTCTGTACCGTGGAAGGTGAAATATCTAAATCACTTCCTGTCTTTGTTTGAGGACCATTGATTTTAAACATTTCAATAATTTTCTCATGTATTTGTTGACAAACTGGTGATTCTCGGCCCATCTTTGCTCCTAAAGGACTAGAGCCTTCCTGGATGCTGCTTTTGTACCAAATCATAAATTCAATCACCTGTTCGCATCAGCTGTTTCAAATCAAAAACCCAGCCAAATTTAGATTTTGTGTTGTATTTATGAACTGTGAGGGTCTAGGTGAGTTTGTGTGGAATAGCCCATTAATTTCTATCAAATAAAACTGTAAATGTGATATAATGCTGCTCACACATAATCCTCAAGTAGGACACAAGCATACACTCACTGTGTATGTTTTTTACCCTGCTTTTGAGGCTAATAACTATAAAACATCAACACAGAGTCACATGCTGCTTCAATGGTACATTCAGCAAACATTAACTTCAGTGAAATTTGAGTATTATCACAGTCTCTAAAAACTGTGTAGTTTGGAAGAAACTGTTCAGGCTTTGTATTCGGAAAGCCTCTGTCTTGTAGATTTTTGGCAAAAATTACTGAATTCAGTGTTCTCTTACTTTTATTTCTTGCAGGAGCTGCTTTGAGTTGTTGCTGTCTGTGCCTGAAAATGAAATCCCATATGAAGCCTGGGTTCAGTTCCACCACTCTGTTCAGGTAGATGCAACTGTTTCAAAATGAAGTTGACATTTCCTAAAAAAAAAAAAAAACTGTGTTGCGTGCTGGGCAGAGAGAATTTAACAATGCCTTTAGCTGAGTAGATAAGCTGTGTGTTTCTTCCACAAGTTACTGTTACCACAGTTGTAGACAGCAGAGGAAAAGTCATTAACAGCTGAACTGCTTGCAGCAGCTGCGACCAAGTTTAATTTCAATAAACATTGAGGAAGGAATTAACATCTTGTTAAACTGAACGAGATGAACTCTGTGTCTTCAAGTGGTTCATTTATAAAACTCATTATGTTATCTCAGCTGTGGAGCAGCGTCACTTCTGCCTCTGTGAAGAGAAAGTTACACATATATATTTCTGTTTTCTTAGTTTTTGGGATTTTCAAGATTCTTGTTTATATATCTTTTTATTTCGGTATCTTTTGCAGATTGCTCATGATACCTTGTTAGAGTATGGCAGCACAGACCTCCAAGCTCTGCTCCAGATCACAGGAGAGGGAGGGGCATGGAGCAACCCTGTCCTTACATCTCTCCTTACCGGCCAACCCACCAACTCAGAAGAAGGTTGACGTCTATTTATCTTGGCTAGCTTGTCTATTTTCTTCTTCTGTTTTTGAAATTGCTTCACCATGCGTGAGCATTATTGCTTATTGTCTCATTGGCCTTGCTAATTAGATTTTTGTTCTAAATTGTGTCTGTAGTTGATGCATACATCAGCTTGGAGGGCGAGGGCTTCATGGAGATGCGGGTGAAGCACCTGGAGAAGATGGGCGAGGTGGCCAAGGCAGTGGTGCTGGCCAAAGCTTGCACTGAATGCAGCTTTATTTCAAACCAAGCTACCTTTCGTCAGACATATGTCTCCCTGCTTTGTCACCTGCTGCCCAATGAGGAAGCCATCATAGAGGTATTACAACAGTCTTGCATAGATAACATGTATGTCATTTAATAATGAAATAACACGACCGTGCTGTACATTGAGGAAAATATGCATGAATTTGTCGAATGCAATAGATCGTGATCATCATGGATCTGCTAATGATTTTACCACAAACAAATGCATTATTAACGGTTTACACTGTGAACTATCCTGTTGCTATAACAGGAGACATATGGTTGTGGCAAGATGCACTGAGGGGTTACAGCAGCCTCTACTCTCAGAATTCACACACACACACTGCTATTCTCATTTCCTAAAATAGAGCTCCAAATTCAAATGCAAATTTAGCTTCCTGCACTGAGTTTGAAGATACAGAATTATACAAATACTTTTTTTAAATGCATGATGCAGGGTGTTTGTATACGGCAATGTATGTCAAGCTGTATAATTCATCGTGCTTCAAAATAACATTGTTTTATTGTAGTGAACTAGTCTGTAATAGTAAATATTTATCACCTGGAACTTTAACTCCCAGAAGTTTTGTTTTGCAGCTTTGAGTAGTATACAGTTACATTAGAGCTAATGTTTAATTTAAAATATTCCTTTCACACACTGACATGTTAGCTAATTGTTTGGTCTAAATATTTTGTACCTTTTATTGACAGTTTTAACACCGTATGTCTATTTTATAGTATCCTGCTTTCAGCACTGTTGAAGGATCATTTGCACCACTGTAGTTTAGTAGTAGTAGTAGTAGTAGTAGATGTGCTCATTAACAGCATGAGAAGGAAATATCTTTCAGTAGTTTGTTGCACAACCTCACTGATCATGACAGTTGATAGTTAAATATTTTTTTAGAGAAGTGAATGATAATTTCACATATGTTTCATTAAAATTGTCTTCTAAAAATCTAACATAATATTAACTCCTTCAACAGATATCCAGACTTGACTGTAAGGATGTCCTGGAGATCACATGTAATTTGGAGACTGAGGGCGAGGAGAATACAGCCTTCATCTTGTGTACAACTTTCCTCACTCAGCAGCTACAGCAGCAGAGCCTTTACTGCTCCTGGTGAGTACGGCCTAAGGAGGTGTGTACTGCTCATATGCTGCTCTGTCTGCAGTCAAACTAATGTATTCGTGGTAACTGAACAGAAATATGTCGATGTATCTTAAGCATCTGATCACATCCTTTTTTTCTTCTTAATAATTATGTGTTTCAGGGTCAGTTAAGGGTGTGTTATAGAGAAAGACTTCCTTCATTTTCTTGTCTCTTTTTTTTGATCCAAAGGGAGTTGACTCTGGTGTGGAGCAAACTTCAGAGGAGGATTGACCCCTCTCTGTTATCATTTCTTGAACGATGCCTTCAGCTGGGTGCCATTGCCAAAACGGTCTACCATTTGCTTTATCTAGTCCGGGTCATTCAGACAGAGGTGAGCCTAACAACCTAACCCTTCTCTTTTGATATTAGACTGGAGCTGCTGCGTTTTGGGGTTTTTTTTGGTTTTCATATTCACCCATGAGGCAAGAAATGTAGAAACATATCTTTTGCAAAACAAAAGAAACAAATCTGTCAAACATGGTAATAGTAATTGTTCACCTAAGAGTGAAGTACTGTGGGCAAGAATACAGGTGCAAAAAGAACGCATGTAAACTGTGTATTTGATGTGTGTACAGAGAGCAGCATTTGTTTTGAGCCTAATAGTTTAATGTACCAAGGAGCAGGAAGAGTAAACTCAAAGGGTCTATTTTGTGTTTCTTGTTTGCATTTCCTCTAAACCTCTCGGGTAATTTAGACTTTAAAAAGCTTTTGATTGACAATCATTATTTTAAGACATAATGAAACACCAACAGAGTGTCTTGCAGTGAGTCTTTTGTTTTCATAAACTTTGAAGCAGCAGATGTGCATGGTTAGCCAACAGAAACATCGAGGCGCTGTGTTTGAAAATGGAGAAGTAATTATTTCTGCGAGTCATACAGTTTGGTACAGCATCATGTGACGAGATGACAAACTGTAGCATTGCTTTCAAACACTAGCTTGATATTTAATAATTTTTTTGCCTGTATTAAACAATGTCATCAATGGCTTTTTATTGGTTTATTGAGTGCAGGGCAGAATTGTTGATTGTTATTAATGCAATCTTAATAACTGTAATAGATGTGTGATTTATTTATGACCCTATTATTTGCAAAATGTAGGGCATGTAATTCTTGAAGAACTGTCTAATGATGTTAACATTAATTGTCTTTTCAGGCGGAGGAGCTGGGTGTAGCTCCATCAGTGGAGCTCTGTGTGAAAGCTCTCCAACTTCCAAAGCAGGATGACTCGGACACAAGAATCTCTGTCTGCAAGACAGTGTCCTGCCTTCTCTCAGATGACCTGGAAGTCTTGCGTGCCTGCCTACTCACAGAGTTCCTGCTTGGACCCAGTCAGGAGGTCTTCAGCTGCCTTGAGGAGCTCTACTTGCGCCCAGACCAGAAGTATGATGAGGAAAGCGAGGTTATTCCTAACTCATTACGCTGCGAGTTGCTATTGGTGCTGAAATCCTACTGGCCTTTTGACCCTGAATTCTGGGACTGGAAAACTCTCAAGCATCACTGCATCTCCCTTCTAGGGTTGAAGCCAGAGTCAGAAGGCGAAGAAGAGGAGGCAGTAGATACACAAGAGAAGGTTAAACAACACGAGCCACTAGAAAGCACAGTGAAAGTAGACCCTGAGCACCAAAACAGGTTTAATGGAAGTCTTGATAGTAATGAGCAGGAGGACAAAAAGGGCTCTTGTAATGTAGTGGAAGCTGAAGCAGAATCAGAGACAAAGAAACTGAAATTCAGCTGTCAGATTTGTAAGAGGTCTGTCACAGACACCCAACTTATTCACCACTCCAAAAGGCATGCAGAGGACAGTATCCATCCGTGCCCTGTCTGCTTGGAAAGATTTAAGAGCAGAAAGGATCTCGTTCCCCACTTGAAAGAGCACATTCACAATGAAGGACAGTTGAACAAAAGCAATGTAAAAGCAGAGGATGCGCAGAAACAGATTGATGAGGATGATGACATTGAACCAGGAGAAATCACCATTGACCCTTCTTTAATGCTGTATTACAAATCCACGCATGATCCGGATGTGCTCCACCACATTGTTGAACAAGCCAAAACTGTCAAAATTAAGCGTGCAGATGATGGTGAGCATGTAACGTTTGATTACATTGACCGTCACTTCAATCTGCAGAACAGGGATGACTATCCATGCCCCGGAACTGGTTGTACAAGGACTTTTAAACATTCTAAGTACTTGTATGTCCACTTAAAGTCTGAGCACAAAGGTGATGAGAATGTGAAACACTTTCATCAAATGAGGGACAAACGGGAGAAGTGTGTCTTTTGTAGACGCCATCTTGTCTCAGCCTACCACCATCGCAAACACCGTAGGGTTCACTATGGTGATCATCCTTACATGTGTGTGGTTATAGGATGTGGAGCTCAGTTTGCTACTTCCAATGAACTTGTAACACACAAACAGACACATGGTTATCAGCTCAACTACCAGTGTGAGCTCAAAGGCTGTTATGTTACGTACTCTGACTTGGGACAGATTTATCACCATGAAGCACAACACTTCAGAGATGCAGCTTTTACCTGCTCTGGCCCTGAATGTAGAAAATACTATTTCTCCAAAAAAGAATTCATAGAGCATTTATCAACACACAATATTAGCTTCTCTGAAGATGACTTCGAAGCTCAGAGGAAGGCCAAACGGAAACTTCTGAAGACTGTTGGAGAAGTGTCAGCTAACCCAAATAAGTCTGGTGATTCAGAACAGATTCTGAATGGTGAGGTCCTTAACTCTTCCTCTGTGAGTTCTGCGTCACCTTTGCAAGCATCAGAATGCAAGGAAGCCAAAAGTACCTTGGTGGCTGTGTGTTTTGATGGAAGCAAGTTCACTTGTGGATTTGAGAAGTGTGGCATGACATTTACCAGAGCCAGAGATGTCCAGAGGCATCTGAAATGTGCCCATCCAGAGCACCTTAAACTGGAAAACAAAGAACACAAACATGACAAAGAACACAAACATGACAAGGAGCGGGGCTCAAAGTCCAAAGGGATAAAGACTGAAAATGAGGGGGGCACCGAGGAAAAGGGAAAAAACGAGTCTTCAACTCCACTTTCATCTGTGGAGGCTGGAAAAGAAAGAAAAGCATCTAGTCATCCCAAAAACAATGAGACACCCTCATCGAGTGTTGCAAAGAATGATGGTTTGAAAGAAATTCTTTTAGGGCTCAGTAAACTGGACCTGAATTCTTCCTCCCCACACACCGAGTCAAGTGAGTCTCCTGACCCCATCCCAGAATCTAATGCATCTCAAATAGCCCTCCACCAAGCAATCATGGAAAAGCCACCTGTTGTATTGCTTCAGAAGAGAATTCCACATCCGCATGAGGAAAAGGTGAAAGCCAGACCTGAACAAACATCGACGACTGATGACGAAGGTTGTCTTGAATCACTCGCCACTGCCAAGCCTTATATCTGTGAGATGAAGGGCTGCGGCTTCAGGACAGCACAGAGTTACAGCTTACTGCGACACTATAACACCAAACATGGTCGTACTGTCGAACAGGCTAAAAGGCTGACTTCTTTGAAAACCACATCTTTTAAGCCTTACATGTGTCAACTTTGTTCCAAAAGTCACAGACAAAAACATGTGCTGAGGGCCCACTATATTCAAATACATAACCTAAGTGAGGCACTGGTGGACAAAATAAGCTGCGCATCTGTACGGCATGAGGGAAACAAAGCCACAGACTCTGCAAAGCATACATCCCAGCACTTGACGAACCATTCTCTAAAACTGAAGAAGAAAGAAATTCCCAAGTTGGAACAAGTGGCAACAGAAAATGGACAAAACTCTGACAATCATTCTCTGTCTGAAGAGGAAGGAGAGGACGAAGCAGAAACTAGAGAGCAAGACAATGAGCAAAAGGGAGAAAACGAGGATGGGGCCACGCAGCAGGTTAGAACTACAAGACGCCTGGTAGCCAAAAGTAACCTCTGCTATATTCTGGATAAATTCAGTAAACCTTTTCATTGTGTAGCAAAAAACTGTGATGCAGCTTTTTCCACCCAGGGAGGCCTTGTGCGCCACCTGCAGTTGGTACATCATTACAATCGCTCACAGCTCTTACTGGAAAAAGACTTTGATGTGCCTCACAGTCCAGAAGTCAGAAAAGAACCTGCCAAGAAAAGACCTTCCCCAAACTCGGATGAACCTCAACCCCAATTCAAATGTCACTTCGCCAACTGTAGCGCCGTCTACCACCTTAAAAGCAGCTTAGTGCGTCACACCCGTGATTGCCACTCGCAGCCACCGGAATTAATAAGGTGCAAGTATGAGGGTTGTACGAGAGTTTTCAGCCATGACGATGCACTTAAAAAACATGTACTGTATAGCCACTGTGAGTATTACGATTCACTAGTGGTACGTCTACAGAGCACTCATAAAAAGTCAATTACTGGATGTCAAAAGAAGCTTATAGTCACACCACAGAGTCCTCAGAAAGAAGAGCCTGGTTCACCCAACACACAGATTGTGAGGTCAAGTCCCAAGCCTGAAGTGACGGCACAGTCACTGGAAATAAGCAAGACAGAAAATGAGGACAACAAATTGGTAAGAGAAAAAAAACGAAAGAGGTATAACTATGAGCGTTTTGTCTTCAGGTCACATGAAGAGGCATTACAAATGTGTCAAGACCGCTGTCTGCGTGTGGCCTACCCATGTATGGTTCAGGACTGCGACTCAGTGGTCACGTACCTCAACAGCTTGCACCGTCACTACATAAAGGTTCACCGCATGCGCCGAGAAGATCTTTGTAAGAACGAAGACAGGCTTGTTTTTAACGCAGAGCAGCTCGAGGAGCTAATTCAGAGGAAGTCAGCTCGGCCAACGGGAGCGTGTAGTCCTAACGGGGTTCTCAAAATGGAGTATCAGGCAGAGCTGGAAAACACAGGGGGGCAGCCTACACCCATGAGCCTTCACTCTATCAAGTCAGAAACACAGGATGAGGATGATCATGATCCACTGGGATTCCCGGAGGAGGAGGAGCAGGAGCAGCCACCTGTTGAGAGAAATGGAGTCCTTGTGGGTGCAGATGAGGTGCTGTATGGTGAACCAAGCACCGGTGGGCCCACTGAAGATTCAGCTGTTGTAATGCAGAACAGTCACAAACAGGAAGAGAGATTAAGCTTGGAAAAAATCAAACCTCTTTTACGCCCCCTTACTGTTGATCTTTCACCCCCATGCTCACTACGCTTTACTGCCGAGGAGGGCTTCCAAGACAACAAAGATGGTGTTAAAATGTTGAACGGGTCGCCCCCTTTGCCCACTCATCCTGTCCGTCAGCCCCTGAAACGGAAAAACGAACTCTCCGAACAGCCGTCAAACTTAATGGACACTCAGCCTCATAGCCCTTCTTCACGCTCTTTTGACATTGCTGCTTACAAGCCTATGGGCTTTGAGTCCTCCTTTCTGAAGTTCATACAAGACAGCTCCCCGAAAGATAAAAACGGGGCCTCCGCAAAACGGCGAGACTCTTTCAGACGCAGTTGTTCTGTTAAGGAGAATAACCAGTTGGGAATCTCTCACACTCGCAGCCGACGCACTCATTCCCCACTTCTGAAGCCCCATGCAATGACTGGGGACTTCACATCAATTCAAAACTTGAAGTCCATCTTGGACGAAGCCCTGGCTGGGTGTGGGGACCTGGCCATTAAGCAGCTGCAGTACCTCAGACCTGTTGTGGTCCTGGGCAGACCCGTGTGCACCACCACCACCACCACCACCACCACCACCCTGCCTGACCTCTTCCCATCAGACACCAACAACAGCAAACTGCTTCTTGGAAGTTAGTTTATCCAAGCACCTTTTTACATGGCTTTGGCAAATGACTTTGTATTTTCACAAGCTGTGTACCAGTATTTTTCTTTTTCCAAAAAAAATGATAGTATTATTGTTTTTGCTGTTTGTTTTTTATCTTGCCAAACTGAAGAATTATATTAGCATAAAATAAAAGCAAGCTTAAAGCGCGCACACTCAACTTAATTGTTTTTTAGACATCTATCAATATTAAGATAACACTTGTTAAATCATGATCACTTGTGTATATACTGTAGTTTCCGCGGTAAATGTACAGATTTTCAGATTGTTAGAAATGGTCAGTAGCGTATTGCAAAGCCTTTCACTTCAGTGAAAATGTGACTGAAAACATTTCCTTACTCCAAAGTTCTCTAGGAATATGTTTGGTTATTTTTCACCTCAGTTTATATTCTGTCAGTGTTGGGGTGCAGTGGACAGATGTTGGCAGATATGTATGTAACACTTTCTAATAAAATAAATGTGGTAACAGATATAAAGGCCTTTACATTCTGAACTGTCTGATTGACTTTTATTTCTTTGCGGCAAAATCAAGTTGATATGACATCCTTGTAGCAGGTTAGAATAAGTGATAACAGGATGTTGCAACAGTGAGGAAGGGATCCATTAAGAGTTTGATGAGATTAACTATGATGTCTGTGTCTGTATAATGTGTTTTCACTATGTGGGTTGACTTGTCGAAAGTACGTTAAGTTTGCCGACACGCAGAAGGGGTTGCTTTAAAATGAGCAAAGTACATGCAGCATAGATATATAATTGACAAATGGTAAGGAGTGAATAGTGTTTCTGAGGAGTGCAGATTTATTCTTAGATAACTGTCTCAGTTACTCCAATGAATTTTAAACTTTATACTGTACAGGCCTGTGATTCGTCGTGTCGCAAACCCTGACAAGGAGGGTTTGCTAAAGTATCAACAGCTTTCAAGGTGGTTCCTGTTTATAGAGAGCCTCTGTGTAAAATGCAGTTTTTAAAACCATAATTTAATCTGGATTCAAGGTTGAGTGGTGGACATTGCTGAACAAGTGTGTTACAATACACACTTAGATCAGAATACACAACGGATTACAATACACAAAACCTGCAGCAAATGAGAGGATGAGGAGCTAAATATGGCTGAAGTTCCAAGATTTAAATTCCGACCCATAGAGACACTGAGATTAAATGCATATGTTATATCAACACCATACATTGCTGAAGTTGCACAAATGAATTTGTATACATGTTTTACAGGTATTTATACACATATATATATATATTGGGTGTGGCAGGATTTCAATACAGGGTTCGTAGCGCCACTTACAGGCTGAAATTTGTATTTATTCCCCAAATAGTTATTTACAGTTTCACTCTTAAATCCAGTTCCTGTGACTAAAACTCAACTGTTTGTTGGTTTATTAAAACATTTATTCCAGAGTAAACGCCAATAAGTGCATCGGCGTTTGAATGTTAAAGGCGTCTCCATTTAACAGTGGAAAATCATTAACGTTTTAATTTCAGTTAAATGAACAATCATCAAAATTAACAATGTCTTTTTAGAATATGCATTTGACTTTAAAAAGTGAATTTATAATTACTGTATTTGTAAATACGATCTCTATTACCGGTTCGGAACTAAAGTCAGGGTGGTCGTTTCACTGGGGGCAGAATTAGTTGCCGTGCTTTACCGACAGGCTCGCATGAATGGAATGATTACCTGTAAAAAGCCTCGACTCAGGAATGGAAACTGGATGCGAAGATTTACAAGTTAACATTTTTAGCCGGTGTCTGTAGATTAAAAGTGGGAGCGGCTTTCCCTTTACTCAACTTTAAGGTGTTGCCTGTTTGTTTGTGTGCAAAGTGGAAGCTAAGTAGCCGCTAGCCTAAAACTACCAGTCAGGCTCCATTAATATCACCGTTAGCCTGCCAAGCTAGTCCGCGCTGCTTCAACAACACAGACCAAAAACAGAGCAAAGATGGTTGAAACTATATTTGATCTCCCGGTGGAAAAGCAGATATTTTATGCTGTGTTGGGATTTTCGTGGACGGTGTATCTATGGGAGGCATACCTTGCTTACAGACAGGTAAGTTCACCTTTAGTCTGCTTTAGACACAAAGTTACCGGTTTATGATTAAACTGTGAAGTAAAACACAACCAACAGCGAGTTATTAAAGAGGCCCGGTTATCCGGGCTTCTCATCATTTAATGAGAAGGACCATTAAAAGGGAGAGTATTCAAACTAGTACAAATGAAGTCAAACCGCGCACATTAGGTTCTTATTACATGCATTTATTTACCGCAGTGTTCTGGAGGAAGGTCTTGTCTCTGTTTAGGGTATGTAATGTGTCCACATATATCTACAAATTAATATTAAATTAAATTTATACAAAGCTGATGAACTGCTCAACTGAGTTCTTTTTTTCACTAAGTTTGGTGAAGTCACGATGATATGGCATCTATGTAACTTCTACCTAAGTTGGGTTTAGGAGGGTTTTAAAGAAAGAAATATTTATGTTTAAATCATTTTGGAAGATTATTATTGCCATATCTGATCATATGTGAAAAGTTAGAGCACATAATAAATAAAGAACACCCAAAAAGCTTAGAGACAAAACTTGCTAAAAAAAAAATAACTCCACTCATTAAGTCCCATTTAATCTGGGGAAAAGTCATTTAGATCATTTTGATGCTCTTCATGTTGATTTACATTAATTTGGCTTAGGTGGTGCCCAAAATGGGTGCCACTTGTGCAAATGTGATGAAGTAAAAACGTTTCTATTTTCTTGGTTTAATTTCCCCATTTATGGAGCTTAAAGTGACACAATTCAGGACAAACGACAGGTCATTTTATGGATTTCCTCTGTTGCTTACTGACGCTTTGATGGTTTGTAAATAATGTTCTGTCTTTTCTCTGCAGAGGAGAATATACAGATCAACAACACATGTGCCACAGGAGCTTGGGAAGATAATGGATTCCGAAACATTTGAGAAGTCTCGTCTTTATCAGCTGGATAAAAGCAACTTCAGCTTCTGGTCGGGACTTTATTCTGAGACTGAAGGGACGGTAAGAGAAGGACATGTTTTGACAGTGAATTTTCTTCTCCTGTTCTTTCACTGCCAGTCGTCGTTACTGAAGATGCAGTGACTTGTGTGAATTGGTCAGGGCCGGGGGGGGGGTTATCTCGTGTTACATTTTATCTTTAATGACGAACACAGAATGAGACAGGCTGAGGTTGAATAATTTATTGTACATGTGTAAAGGCCATTCGTGTTGCCATGACCACCTGTATGCTATATAACTCATGAAACTTTTGTTGACTTTCTAGCTCATCCTGCTTCTGGGTGGAATCCCGTTTTTGTGGGGCGTCGCTGGTTCTGTGACAGCTCGCTTTGGATTTGGTTCAGACTATGAGATCACCCAGTCCCTGGTGTTTCTGACCCTTGCCACCCTGTTCAGTGCTTTAACTGGACTTCCTTGGAGCTTATACAACACATTTGTCATTGAGGAGAAGCACGGCTTCAACCAGCAGGTACATCGACTGAACAGCAGTCAAGTCTAGACTTGAAATGTGGTTTCAACTTCTCTTTTTCCTCCTGCACATGATATTAATGTCTGCTCTTCCTTTTAGACACTAGGGTTCTTTCTTAAGGATGCCGTCAAGAAGTTTGCTGTGACCCAGTGTATCCTGCTTCCTGTGACTTCACTGCTTCTGTACATCATCAAAATTGGAGGCGACTACTTTTTCATCTACGCCTGGCTCTTTACATTAGCTGTTTCTCTGGTTAGTGTCTGTATTCACCTGGTCAGCTTTGAAACAATGGGACTGTGGCCGATTCTTCCATTCTACTGACAGTTAATATAGTTTAGTTTTTCAATTAGTTTTCATTTTTATATAGCCTTTCAGTTTGTTTTTTGATTTCAGTTTAGTTTTACTTAAAGAGAGACTGAACAGGGTATGATTTTATGAACTGATTTTACCCGCAGTTCTATTCAGGTTTTAGTTTCTGTCATTCATTCTAGTTTTCAGTTCTCATTTTTTTGAAAATGGTTTTTATTTCAGTAAAGCAAATCATTTCATCACTGCTATTTTTAGATTTAGTCTTCATTTTCATCAACTATAATAACCCTGGTACCAATTTACCATCTTGTATTCTTCTTTTTTGTTCTCAGGTTCTTGTAACCATCTATGCTGACTACATTGCTCCCTTGTTTGACAAATTCACTCCACTGCCAGAAGGAGAACTGAAGACAGACATAGAGGCTATGGCCAAGAGTATAAGCTTCCCTCTCACTAAGGTCTATGTAGTTGAAGGTAAAGTGTTAACTGTCCAGGATGCTCTCGCATTAAGCTACACTTACCTGTGTTTCATTTATTTGATAGACTTGTTATTATGTCTGAAAAACTTTCCATGTGTTCAGGTTCCAAGCGTTCGTCGCACAGCAATGCATACTTCTACGGGTTTTTCAAGAACAAACGCATTGTGTTGTTTGACACTCTGCTGGAAGACTACTCCCCTCTGAACAAGACCGGAGAGCCACAGACTGAGCAGCCAGAGAGCAACGAGACGGACGGCGAATCAAAAGCCAAGCCCAAGGTAGCAGTTTCTGTAGTAATACCTGGATTATATATGTATTCTCTAACATCTGTTTTCTCAAGACAGCTTTGGGGTTGCTCTTTCCACAGCATGGTACTGCCTCAAAGTGACAGGCTACTTTGAGTAGAGTGTAGTAGCTTGGTTCTTTTAAAAATGTTTGTTTCGTCACAATGACACGGTGATAGTGATGACATCGTCTCAGCTCGCTTGAAACGTTTACGTAGGTTATACCAAAAAAAAGTACCAGGTACTGAGATGAGTTGAGTCAGTACCATGTGGTGGAAAAGTGCCATTTGCCACATTGGCTGTTCGGAATGATTTTTATACATTCTGCCATCCAGCAGCTGCCTTCACATATGTGAATCCACATTTCTGTCTTCTGAAATATTCCGCAGAACAAGAAACAGGGCTGCAACAACCCAGAGATCCTTGCAGTCCTGGGTCATGAGCTCGGCCACTGGAAGCTTGGCCACACTGTGAAGAACATTGTCATCAGTCAGGTCTGGATTTTTTTTGACCATTTCTAAACTAAGAATTGCTTCTCTAACCATTGTCTAGAGTTTCTTACAGGGGAGAACATTGACCCACCTTGTCATTGTAATACAGATTAAGCATATACTTGCACTCGAAGATGTGATTGGAACTATTCGTCTTCCAAAACTTTTCACCCTAAATACTTTAGAGCTATTTAGTAGTGGTAAACTGAAAGACGTTTCAGTTTGCATCATGTTAATACCACTTTTTTTACTTTTACACATATTCAGTACATTAAAAATTCCCAGTTTGAAGCTGACTTTCAGTAAATGCTTCGACTTTAAAATAATTAATCCTTATTTAAATTGGCAGAAAGCTCTGAATAAATCATAACAGTGTTATAGGGCACATCATAGTAATTAAACGTGATTCTTCATAAAATATTTTTTCCATGCTTGCCAGCTGGCTAGATGGCTAATTAGCCAAGCTAAGCAGCAGCAGGAATGATGAGTTGCACTGACTGAAGTGAGTGATTCACGACTGATTGATGTGATGCGTTATAATCATATCAGAGTTTGTACTGGCCTAAAGCTAATGTGTGTGGACACAATGGATGCTTGTTTTATTGTTGCAAATGACCCTCATCTGTAGATATGCATTATTATTATTATTATTATT
>JAPQRN010000016.1:17436979-17447452 GCA_037367275.1 Coranthus polyacanthus | reverse complement strand
ATTATTATTATTATTATTATTTCACTGTCCCCCAGGTGTCCCCGGACCCTACATTGGGAACCACTGGTCTCACTCATTCTTGCTTTTCTTGTAATAGTGACTGCATTAAAACAAAGCTAAAACTGACTTAAAAATACAGATGCTCAAGTATCAAATGGAGTCTCTGTGATGATGAGATACGTGAAGTTAATGTGCAAATAACATCTGCTGACTCTTCTTTCTCCAGATGAATTCCTTCCTGTGCTTCTCCTTATTTGCTGTTCTGATTGGACGGAAGGAGCTGTTTGTAGCTTTTGGCTTCGATGACAGCCAACCCACATTAATAGGCTTGATGATCATCTTCCAGTTCATCTTCTCTCCTTACAATGAGGTGACTATGGGACTGATCAACTGTTTCAATTAGCCTTTGAGCTGTTTAGCTGTTCAGCCATTGTTTACACATGTTCATCTGCTCAAATGTTGTCTTCGCAGCTCCTGTCCTTCTGTCTGACGGTGCTGAGTCGCAGGTTTGAGTTCCAGGCAGACGCCTTCGCACGCGCCATGGGCAAAGCCTCAGAGCTCTACTCTGCTCTCATCAAGCTCAACAAGGACAACTTGGGCTTCCCCGTGGCTGACTGGTTGTTCTCTATGTGGCACTATTCCCACCCTCCCCTCCTGGAGCGCCTCAGAGCACTGGGCAGCGTCAAGCAGGACTGACGGGCCTGGAACGGGGAGCAGCGTCCGCTACCTCCTCCAAAGGGCCTCCGCAGACCGCTCCTGGCCCTGTGATGCACCCTGGTCTTTTTCTACCTATCTTTCCCCATCGTCTTGTTTTATCTTTTTTTTTCTTGTTAGGAATTCGTTCACTTGCCATACTTTCCATTGTGTTCCCTTTGAAACTTTGTTTTAAACAAAACCAAAACATATCAGCACAAGGCAGCCTAAAAAAATCTTAAGCCTGAACCGAAGTTCTCCTTAAAGAATAGAGACTCCCGACATGCACTTACTGAGAGCAAAACATCTGAGCAATGGGTCTATTAGAATAAAACTAATGTCAGAGTACAGGTCACATTTCACACCTTGATCCAGCTGTTTAGTTTTTAGCTTTATTTGTACACAATTTAATTTAATTGTAACTTCTGACTTTTGTTTGGTCATAAAAAAAGGAAACATTTGTTGTCTTCAGCACCTCAAACTTTACAAGAGACAAGCAGCATGAGTAATTTTAAAGAGAGGCTTACGAGGTGGTTAATCCTACTGTATACTGTGAGTTTTATAAATTCAGGAAGAACCAGACACTCCAGTTGGACTCACTTGACATTGTTTTGTTTTTTTTTAGATACACAGGCCAGAACTTTTAGTTGTCCTGCAAGTGCAGTTGTTGCTTTATTAGCAGTATCTTCAGGCAAGTTCAAACTCATGGGTACACACATAAATCTTGTGGTTAAACTCAAATGCGCAGTTCTTTTTTAATTTTTTTTAAATGAAAAGGAGCTGTGTAGATACTTTACCATAGTGACAAAATGTGAGTGCCTCGAATTATCTCTTTGTTTCGATAATGGACACCATTATGAACAGAGCCGAGCAGAACATTTATTTTGAAATTAGGTTTTGACTTGTGATTTTCTTTTTTTTTTTTTTTAGCATACAGTGGTGGGGGGGGTTTCATGTTTTATGTTTTCAGACGCACTTGCTTGCAGACAGGGGTCCAACCATACCTGTACATACTGTATGTAACTTTGAGGAATAGTGTAATAGTGTATGAAGTGAATTTGTGGAGAAAAAAAAAAAACGTTGAATGTGATTTGACATTTTAAGTTGATGTAGTATCTCTTAGTTGAATGAATTTGGGCCCATGTGAGCTCAGAGTTGCCTGGCAAGGTATTTATAGGGGACTTGAGGAAGGGGGTCTGTGAAGTTCCTTGCATAAGCCCGTGGTTGGTTTGTTCAAAGAGGGGAGCCTTTACTTTCTTTGCAGCATTGAATAAAAGTCTTCAGAGCATTTCTCTTTAATGTTTTTGTTTTCACTTTGTATAAAATTAAAGGTCGATTCACTTGTACATCTAAGCATTAGTAGACCAGAACATGGCTTACAGTTCTAGAAAGGTCTTACCGTGACTACAATGTCGGTAATATATTATTAGTATTGTCAAGTTATGTAATGTCACTGGTACTGGTATTTACTCCACTGTGGTTTTTATGTATTGTAACAATTTATGAATATTTACATTATTCTTCCACTGCACCACATTTCATTCTAATACATTTATTTTGCCAATATCGTGTTAGTTTTGTAAGTAAAATATCAATAACAACACATTAAGCTACCTAATTAAGATGATAAACACATTCTGCTTTGACTGGCTATAAAGTTAATAATAATCCAATAATATATTATTTAATGCGCCACTGACTGACGCCATTCTATAACGTTTTATGCCGTACTATTAATACACTTTACCGATAACAGCACATACGCATTTTTATGCTTTGAAATATTGACGCCGGTACTTTTTGTCATTCAGCATGTGATGAGGTTTGCTGTAAAGTCTTTGAATTGGCTAAATAAAATTATCTATTATAATTTGATTGTTTTTTTTTTTTGGGGGGTTTTTTTTTTTAAAACACACTTTCCTTTAACTGCAGCATAGCTTAAATAATAAAAATATGAAATAATAAATTAACAAAAAACCACGTCTTTGCGATTAACGTTTGGCCAACCGTTACGTACAAAACGTAACGGTAACACGCTGTCCGTTATAGGACCGTACCACTACGGAAAAGGAGAATCATACTTCTCCGTATGCAGTGTTTCATAACTTGATACGTGTAAATGTATTTAGCTGCGTGGTTTAATACTGTATCAGCGTATGACACTATATTCAACTGCGTGTATTTGCTATTAGACCAGTATTTCGCTTGTGGCGTCGTCTCCCCCCCCCCAATAGGAAGATGGTGCTGCCCTGTGGTGTATTTTTGTTTTTTTTTGTGTGGACAAGGGCAACCTCGACTGTCACTGTCAGACGTTGTTGTTTCACATGAGAATCAAACATGGCGAGGTTTTTGAGGCCTAACGTCAGGAGTTTTGTCACCACACAGCTGAGAATGTCTTCCGACCAGGTAAAATAAATCCCGCTTGATTAAAACAACGCTCGCTGTAACCGCCGTGTTTGTTGTTTGTAAATCATTTTAATGAATTATCCCATTCGTGGATGAGCAAGTGTTGAGACATGATCATAGGTCACAGGTCTTTTATTTGAGTTACGCCGTTAAATAAGGCACTGACTTGCACGGATTCAGTGTTGTGGAGGGAAAAAAAAAAATTAACAAGGAATTTAAATGAATCAGTAATTAAGACAGCTTGTGTTGTTAAGCCACTGTGTTCAGAAAAAAAAAAAGAATGAACTTCCATGTAAAGGTTTGTTCTCTGAGGATATTGTGGTTACACAAACTGTTTCTGGTCACTTCCAAATACCTCTATTATCACACTAGGCAAACAATGAAAACCTTCTCCTGTCCTTTGTGAAATAAACTGAACAATGACCTTCAGAAAAGTGTGTGTCCACTGCTCCAGGTGCAATGAAATCTACCTTAAAGGTCCAATGAGATTTAAGAGGATCTGCTTACAAAATCTGAATAGAATATTCAGAATTATGTTTTCTTTAGTGTGTAATCGCCTGAAAATGAATAGTGCTTTTGTTACTGTAGATAAGTTAAGTAAAGTTGTAATAGAAGTGGACGATAGTGGGTTTTTAAAAGCAGACATAATAATAGTCTGGAGCAGGAAGAAGCCGATCGCGAAGGAATTAGCTGAAATAAAAATAGTTGGTCGTACTCTGCAACTTCACCACTAGATGACACAAAATATTACACACCGAACCTTTAAAAAAAAACAAACAAACAAACAAAAAAAAAGCTAAGAACAGACGAACGAAGTTGCATTTTCATCCAGCTGTTTTTATTCACATTTTCAGTTTGCCCATTAAAAAAAAAAACAACCTTTTTTTAAGCTTGAATAATTACGTGTGTCTGCACGTGTGGGTTGATCAGGAGACAGTCGCTGAATTAACACAAGAAACTATAAATGCCTGAAGTTGAAAAACAGCAACGAAATACCACCACGTATGAAGAGCAACAGAAACAAAGGAGGAAGCAAAAAGCTGTCAGCCAGCTTCAGGTTTTTTGTTAAAATACCTCTTAATGTTTATCAGCTCCTCAATCAACAGATCATGTAGTATTTTATTATATGGAATACTACATCAGCCTTTAATATTCACATAACAATAGTGGATGGAAACTTTGGGAATTTGGTCAACATTTGCAGTATGTTCGGATGGAAACCCGCCTACTGACTCTTAACGAAGGACTTCTCTATGTTTTTAGTGGCCACCATAGGGGAGGGTGAGCGCTGCAATCTGCCACTTCACCATTAGATGTCACTAAATATTACACGCATGTCTTGAGAGGGATGAGCGCTGACGCTGTATTTTGAAGCACATTAAAAAGTGTTTTACATAAAGAGGTCCTGTAACTTAAGTTCTTATTTCTTGCTGAGTGTATTTACTAATCACGTTCCCTTTGAACTGCTTCCCCGTCTCAGTTGGGTGAGCTGGGTAAAGGTGCAGGAAAAGGCGGCGGAGGTGGAGGATCCATCAGAGAGGCAGGTGGAGCCATGGGAAAGAAGCAGGCTGCTGAGGAGGAGATGTACTTCAAGTACGTTTCTTTTTTTTCTGGTTATTATTATTGAGTCAGTTTTCTTCTCATTTGTTCTCACTATGGTTCTGCTCTTCTGCTGTCACCTGCCGTCGTATCTGTCCATCTGAACATTAGGCGTAAGGAGCAGGAGCAGCTGGCCGCATTGAAACAGCACCACCAGGAGGAAATCGATCACCACAAGAAGGAGATCGAACGACTGCAACGGGAGATCGACCGCCACAAGGGAAAGATCAGGAAGCTTAAACACGATGACTGAATGGGATTTTCTAAAAGAGTCCCAGGTTCCTCACCGCACCAGGCAGACACTTTGAGTAATGATCAGATTGCTGCATGCACTGTGTACCTGAGACAGTCATGAATGTTTGGGTAATTATTCTGTAAATGCTTGAAAGTTATTAAAAACTGTTCATAAGATGATTATTGTTTCCATGGCATGCTGTGACAACTTTGAAACCTTTTCACCTCTTTGTAGTGGATCACTGTGTTGTCCTACTGCATGTTGTGGGTAAAAGTGGATGAAACTAAATATATTCAATGCTTCATGAGGAAAACAATCAACTCATCTTCTTGTTTGAAGGATGTATAAATAAATCTGCAATGTAAATGGCAGTGGGAGCTCTGTTCTTTAGTACTGAAACACTAATAGATTAATGAGACGGTCAGCAGTATTAATGGACAGTTTTCTCAGATGTCGATGCAAAGAGAATATTTGTAGGTTGCTGGCGAGAAAATAAGAAATCACATCACCTTGTGCTCAGAGTAATGTGTGAGGGTTTTTTTTCACTAGTTTCTCACATTTGTAAACAAATCAATGACGTGAAAATATAATCGATAAACCAAATAGCCATACTTTTGTATGAAAAGATAAAAAGAGGTTCCTTCTCATATCGTACGTTAAAACAGCTTGACTTATTGAAAATTCATCGTGTTAGTTCAGCATACATAAAGCACAGCCTCAGTTTGTGGTCGTCCGATTAAAAAAAAAAACAACTTTGGACCATGTACTGAGGTTGTTATTAAGAAAAAATACCAGTTAATCAGATTAAAACAACTACCAAACGATGAATAAGCGAATGGTCGCTCTTCCAAGCTTCATAATTGAGCACAAAATGGCCTTCAAAACAGAAATGATGTTTTCTTGTCAGAAAGCTGAAGCAAAAATTGAAGGTAGACACTTTTTGTGCCTTCTAGTGGTAGCAAAAGTACAATACATTATTCAGTGTAAAAACAAAATGGAGTCAAATCACTTGTCTGAGATAAAAGAGGGCAGGGTACAAAGTCTTTTTTTTTCTGATTTCCACTATGTGAAATGTATGAATATGTGACATTTAATCGATTTAACTCAGTGGTAAGTGAAAAATCTTATTAATGTATAAGAATCTTATATCAGTTTTGGAGACGGGAGCTTTTGGTCCTCAGAATTTGGTTTTTAAAACCGACACTGCACAAAAAATAAAAATGACTCCCATACTCCAATAACCCCCCCTAAAAAAAACTCACATAGCGTTTATTATATGGAAAATAATTATAATTGTTGTTTTTTGGGGTTAAAAACAGTGTCATGATCCTATAAACTGGCAGTCAAAGGATTAAAATTCAGAAAATCGGTGAATATGTAATAGTCATGATCAGAAGTTGATTGATGGAATTGATTCAGTGAAAAGTACAAAATACTGTTAAGTACAAGCAGTTATGAACTGGCTCTCGCACCCCCGCACAACTCGCCTCCGCCGACACTATGGACTCTTCCCAATTCCTCACTTTTCACGTCTTCGGGTCCGAACGTAAGAATTGGGAAGAGGGGCATGTGTGGCCATAATAACACAGAATTCGGACTCTTGCATTGTCACCTGACTGTCACCCATGTATTTGCTTCTCCCTCCTTACCGCCAGGGTCGCTCGGTACATATTACGACGTTTAATAACGCGACAAGAAGAAGAAATACGTGTCGTCACTTCCGGCTGCCCCTGCCTTTTACCACGAGCGTCCCCGTTTGTCTTTCTTTTCGCGCATCATGGCGGACCGGTTCAATAAGGTGAGTGAGTGCTGCGGGATTATAATTTCATTTTCTGCTTAATAGGGAAAGCAGAACGCGTATTTCACCGCTAACCTTAAAGTTGTTACTCCACGAGAACTTATTGTGCTGGTATATTTGCGCTGTGTTTCTCGTAACGTCAGATTTTAATCCATTTTTAAGGCAGCTAGCCGTAGAGGAATGGACATGCCTTCATCATGGCAGCTTCCCTGACGAGTCAACGTCGTTAGCTAGCTAGCTAACTAGTGTTCGGGTCGTGTCAACGTGGGCAGCGGAATGGTGATTAAACAAAACTGGGAAGTTTGTGTAACGTTTCCAAACACTTGTTTCGCACAAGAGGACGATGTACTGATAATCACTGATATTTTCCGAGTCTCACGGTGAAACAGAGCAGAACTGTCAGCATGCGTTGACGTTAACGCTAAGCTAACTACAACTACCCGGCAAGTAATGACTGTCCATGTGCCTTTTACCGGGCTCATGTTCATAGTTATTTTCACTTATCTGTGTAATTAATTTAGTAAAGCTCTCGGGCATTATCCTAGACGCATGAAAGTGATGTCAATGACGGCGTCGCGTACTCTGTTGGTGATCAAACTGCTTTTTTTTTCGCTGGAGTTATAATCTGTAAACTTTTCTGCTTTTATTTCTGCAGGTTCTGCTGCTTGATGGCAGGGGCCATTTACTCGGCCGGCTTGCTGCCATCGTGGCTAAACAGGTTCTGCTGGGTATGTATGACACTAATAAATGGTCGTATTAAAATTAAAACCATGTGCAGCGGCCCCATTAAAAACCAAGTAACTCCTGCACTTGAACAGCACATTATGTGACTGTTATTCAACCCGTCAATGACGATACAAACTGCCTTGTTCGAGTTTAACGACCATGAGAAAACTCAACATGCACTACCATCTGAGACAGAAAGCAGGCCATATGCAGAGATGCGTCTCTTTTTCTTCAGTGGCTAATTGTCTAATTTTCTTGTAGGGCACAAAGTTGTGGTTGTGAGATGTGAAGGCATCAACATCTCTGGCAACTTCTACCGCAACAAACGTAAGTAGTGTGCACATCTGCCTGGTGTTTTTGTTGAGCCTTCAGTCCTGCCGTGCTTGTCAATGATGATTTGTCACAATTTTTCGAGTTTAACTGACCATGAGAATACTTTACATGCACTACCATCTGAGACATCAGCATTTAACACTTAAAAAGCTGTATTTGTAAATGCACCTAACTTCTAATAACATGGTTCTTGTGATATGTGCCTCTACAGTGAAGTACCTGGCGTTCCTGCGTAAAAGGATGAACACCAACCCCTCTCGTGGGCCGTACCACTTCAGAGCTCCCAGCCGGATCTTCTGGAGGACTGTCAGAGGTGAGAATCTACCACAACTCTTGGCACACAAACGCCTTGGACCATGGAAGTATTTGAGCACTTGAAATTGAAAGTTGAAAAAAAGAATGGAGCAAAGCTGAAGTGCTGAGTGGAATCGAGATGCAAATGTAACTGGGTGTTAAAAATATAATTTGCGGACGTTTTGTTGAGCAAAAAAGTATTGTGTACAGGCTGCCTGTAGACTTGTAGAAGTGGTTTGATAGTTGGTGGTAGTCAACAGTTTTTTCCAAAGGCTGATATAACAAGGAAAAGCAGATAGGTGATTAATCTGCTGATCTCATAGGTGGGAGTGTTTTATCTTTTGAACTATTCTCCCTCAAAATCAGTCATTCTAGTTGAAGGTTAATATTAAACAACCACTATCGACACCAACTTTTGCCGATATGTTAGTTTGCAAAACGTTCTATTGGTGGCAATTAGTCTTACTTGTAGGTAATTTGCTTTTTATTAAAGGGTCTTCAACAGTTATCAGCACTTAAAGGCTTTGTAATTTGAATCACAATTAGCACTTTCACATGAATTTAGTTGTTCATTTGACCCAGCACAAGTTGTTCCTTGCTCGACAATGATGAGCTCTTTATCCCGAAACTGATCATCTTCTGATGAGACAAACTTTACGGATCTGACTACTGAGTTGAGATGGGACTTGTGCCTTGGCCAGTGAACTCTACATATAGCTTTATTGTTTTTCAGACTGTTCTCTTCTAACAAGGTTTTTCCATTCTAACCAGGCATGCTCCCCCACAAAACCAAGAGAGGCCAGGCTGCTCTGGAGAGGCTGAAGGTGTTCGACGGTATCCCCCCACCTTATGACAAGGTGATTTCTCAGACAATGTTTGGCCCATACATATGATTTGTTTGCTCTCTGTGATGTCAATATTCTTATTTGCCTTGTTTGATTTTTTTCTGAAATGAAATCTTAACTGAGACGAGCTGGCCTTTTTTAATGTTTGAACCTGCTGTTTTCATCTTGGGCTAATTTTGGATTTTCTTCCACAGAGGAAGCGCATGGTTGTCCCAGCTGCTCTTAAGATTGTGCGTCTGAAGCCCTCTCGCAAGGTGAGTTTTTTTTTTTTTTTTTTTTTTAATCATAACTGGCAACATGATGCTTAAAGTAGCCTGCCACAACTGTTCATACTCGACAGTGATGAGCTCTTTATCCCGAAGCTGATCATCTATTGATGAAACAAACTTTACGGATCTGACTACTGAGTTGAGTCAGGGACAAGTTGTGCACTGATTTGAAGCTGTTGCCTAAACTTGAGTACATGTTAAAATGCTTTTTGGCTGAATGACAATCTGAAGTAAAGAATCGGATAAATGTCAATCTAAAACAAGCCTCGCATCTTCATCAGATTCTTAAGATATTCATCCAAGATTACCATCCTACATGTCTTAAGTGTGATCATTTTGATCTCCTTTCCCCCCTCAGTTCGCCCTCCTCGGGCGTCTGGCACACGAGGTCGGCTGGAAGTACCAGGCCATCACAGCCACCCTTGAGGAGAAGAGAAAGGAGAAGGCCAAGCTCCGCTACACCAAGAAAAAGACACTGACCAAGCTGACGAAGCAGGCAGAGAAGAACGTTGAGGCTAAGATTTCAAAATACACAGACGTTCTCAAACAATATGGAGTCCTTGTCTGAGCTGGTTTACTCTGGCCAATAAAGAAATAAATGTTTATAGAAAGTGTATTGTCTTTCATTATGACTGGAAAAGGCACTTGGGTCGAATAAAGATTAATTTGCGATATTTATTCTGGTAGTTACACTGACGATATTAATATTCTATAAAATGAACTGTTGCAATACAGAACTACAGCAGTCAACGGGAAAGTTATCTTGAGGCACCTCTGTGGAATATAACTTGAATTTGTAACATTGACCTGAAGTGAAACTTCACCAGTGCAGGTGATGCATTTTATAACTCACTTAGGTTTGAATAATTTGTCTGATACTCACCATCAGAGTCTGCAGCACTGCTTGCTCTACTGTGAAATTAAATGGCATATTTCCACTGCAGGAGGACAAATGTGGGGGAAAACTGCTGAACACAGTATTTCCGCTACCTGCAAACTGGGAAAGAGCCTTTATTGTTTAAGCTAGAGGCATTTGTCCTCTAGAAGTCTGACTATTGGAAACAAAACGTGGAAGTTGAATCAGGTACAAATTAATTGCATATCAGTACAGTGAATTTTCTGGTCTACGAACCGTAAAATGAATTTCATAATGTGATGAGTAATTGTAAAGTCGTTTATTTTTTATAGCCATTAAATACACTTTTCGATTAGAATGTTTTAGGTCCTAATCGCTAAAAACATTTTAATTCATCCATCTTTTAATTGAACTTTTTG
>JAPQRN010000016.1:17419861-17436601 GCA_037367275.1 Coranthus polyacanthus | reverse complement strand
CCTCTTCCAACACACCTGATTCACATGATCAGGATCGTTCTCAGGCTTCTCCAGAGCTTGATGATGAGCTGATCATTCGAATCAGGTGTTTTGGAAGAGGGAAACATCTAAAACATGCTGGATTGTGGCCCTCGAGGACCGGAGTTGGACACCCCTGATTTAAAGGATTAAGAATTTAGGAAAAATAAATTAATTCTGGTTAGGCAGTAATGAAATGGGACTCTATTGATCTGATATTATTTGATATTTGAAATATCCTTATATATCCCAGCAGGTTGAAAATAATCCCGTCAGCCCTTTAGCTGCACTTTTGTACTGAAACAACAGAATCTCCTGGGGGGTGAGTTGGTGACCTTCTGTGCCCTTTTGTTGAGTTTTCCGTTTCTTCTCTACCTAAAGTAGGACACACTGAGGTTATTATTAACCTAGTCACTCCCTTTTTTTTTCTTTTTTTTTTTTTAAAACCATTGCTCTCATTATGTATATATCAGTGATCCAGATGAGGCGTTTGGTGGACTGAGAGGAGACGGTGGAAAATGATTGACAGGATAAATTGCCTCGCCCCGGACGAGACCCCACGGACCCGTCTGCTCTGTCAAAGCCTCTCCGTAACTTTGAACACCACGTATGGATCCACTTAATCATATCTGTATTGACATGGATGCTTTTACATGAGACGCGGCAGCGCTCACCAAACACGTTCAAACAAGTTGAGCAAAACTGAACGGCCGCTGAAGAGAATAATCTTGCCCTGAAGTTATGGCTGCAGGTTTGAAGTGAACGAGTTATGTGGGAATGACAATGAGCAGCAGGACGGGTGGTGATGTTTCATTCATGATAGGTCAAGATTTTTTGTGGGTGGGCATACATTTAATACATTCCTTTTGTAAAAGACAGAGTGTGTTGCGGGCTGTACAGATTGTAAAGGCGGATCTCTGTTCCGTGAGAGTGGGCTATATAAATAACATTGAACCGAATTGGAATCGCAGAGTAACTCACAGTGCAGTATTGTCGCGATACGCTGCCGATGGTATCAGGATGCTGTGGCAGTTCATCGTAAGAAAAAATACCCCTAAAAAAGAAAAAAAAAAAAAGCAGGAACTGTGTATTTACTGACTGCTTTCTGGTGTCAGTTTCAAATAATCTGACAACTGATACGAAACAATGTAAAAAAAAAAAAAGAAAAAGAAGTTAGCTTAGCGTCTCTTCGTCAAAGTGCCAAAACCTGCAGTTCCTCAAATGGCCACTTGAGGCTGGCTCCAAAAGTGAGTCCACCATGTTGAAACGGCCAACTTTACTGCAGAAATACACACGTTTACAGTCTGGAAGAAAAAAACAGCTTTGGTCTCTATAGGTAATTTTCCCTTTCATGACAACGTATAAAGGGTGAATGCTTATATAACTCACCTGTTTAAACTAGAGTACGGCTAAAAGTTCTGGTTTGTTTGTTTTGGTGTTGCGCTATGCCGTCTGTCAGTTAGCCTGCCGATTAGGTCGCTAGCGCGTTGCACAAAGTCGCCATGTCTTCAAACACAACTGTATGTTTTAACATATATCAAGTAGCTGACAGTAATTGGTGGCGTTTAAGTAACTGGTGTGGTCAGTTAGCGGGTACTGCTAGTTTTACGCGTTTCACCCCTCACTCTTCTCCGGCTCCATCGTCTTGTCAGTCGAGCCCAAAAACACGCAACAGTGTTGACAACGTAGTGCTTTCCTTAATAAATTTGGCAGCTTTTAAGACCCCGTCAGGGCCTTTTTTTCCCCTGCAGAAACAGGGAGAACGGCAGCTCATTTCTTTAGCTACTTCTGTATCCACGTGTGCAGTAGTGACTGGTGAGTCAAACTGTGAATCAATTTCAAATACCTGCATGTTTTTCTAAAAATATCGATATTTGCCGCCAGCGTATTGAAAATATATTGCAAGAGGAAGCGATACGATATGTTCCCGTTGGTATTTTGTCCCATCCTAACTCTCAGTGCTGCTACCATGTTCAAAGTAAATACAATTGCGAGAACTCCTTTTTTGGAGCTTTCTTTAGTGTGTAAAAATCCTCATTGAGATAATCTGCCTGTTTATCTTCATATCTGCTGAGTCTTATAAACCCTTCGAAAGTACTGCCAATTAGCTCCGACTCCTTTTTAAGATGATAATCTGTATTCTGAGGTCGCCTCCTCTCTTTCCCTTTTCGCTCTTTTCTCCTAATCCCATTTTACCATAATAGGCCACGTGTACGGGAAGATTGTCTTTATAAATACCACATGACAGCTTCAGACTCACGATGTAACTCCTGTCTATTAGCTGTAGTTGGATCCTGACACTGAGACAAACGCTGAAGGACACCCTTCAACAGCAGCCTCCTCGTGCATGTGCCTCGACAACTCCTCCAGGCATCCTCCATTGCAGTGTTTTAGTGATTAACTGCGTGTATAGGCACTGTATTTGTGTCATATGGTGTTTTGCTTTTTTTTTGTTTTTTCATTTTGAGTGATTACAACTCAGGCGAAACATTGGTTACGTTACTGATTAAAGCATATGGTCTTCGGAGGAGTTCTTGTGTTATACTACAGCTGGCGAGACGTCCCACGCTCTGTGTCTTATAGATATACATGCACCATAAACACACATCAAAACGAGCCCGCCGAGGATCAGGCCGAGGGCCAATCTGACGCCTGTCTACCTGTGTTTAGGAGGGACGCCGTGTCCCATCAAACAGATGGAGGAATCGCTGTGGCGGCTCCAAAAATCTCATTTTTGGATGCTGCTGCCTGCAGTACATCACTCTGTAATCACACCATCTGAGACAGATTGAAAAGACCATGATTTTTTTTAAAACTGCTTCTGCAGGCCCAGCCTATTATAGGCTCCACCAATTACAGAAATCCTCCTCCTGCGACTGGCTGGTGTTTAGTGTTCAGTTTCAGAACAGACCTGCTCATCTGTGCAGGAGCCAAAATTAAAAGCCTTACTTCTATTTATATGTAACCACACAGAACTTTATCTCACTGATGTTTCACCACAGACTGTATTCTAGACACACATGAGTAATGACAACAATAAATGGCTTCCCTATGTGCCAGCGTGAGCTGATTAGTTTTTTAAAGCTTCTATTTGATGTTTCAGTAACGTCTCATGTCTACTAAGTCTGTCTCAGGCTTATGCTGTTGAGTCATTATTGAACCAAAGATAGCTTTAAAATCAGATTAGCAAAGGAGCACATCAGGGTGCACATTCTGAATAACAAATTTAATTCATTCCCGAAGAAAGCTTGCTGAATTCTGGGTCTGTACAGAGATGCCAGAGAAGCACTAACTTCCTCTTTGAACAGTTTGTGTAAAGTTTTTTCAGTCTGCGCCGTGTCACCCTTGAATGGGAGCAAATTTATTCTAAACCTCAAAGGCTAGGTCTGAAAGAAAAAGAAAAAAGATAAAGGCAAAGGGATGGAGTTAGAGTTTGGTCAAACGTATAATAGGCTACCTCTGAGAGAAATCATAAAAACAAGCTCTTGACTGAGAAGCAAAGTGCTGACATCCATAAATCAATCATTTCTTTATATACGAGAAAAAAACGTCTCACGACAGATTGCATGTTAAATTATTTACCCGCGTACATTCAGAGTGATAGTTTTCATTGTTCTCAGAATTGCATTCTGAAAATCTATACAATTTACGCATGTTATTGATTGTTCAGTGAACGTCCCGTGCTGCTTATTCACACAGAAGGAGATAGAGTAGAGAGATAGAATTGCATTTGTTGGCCACGGAGGTAGAATATTTTGTCATTTTATCACATCCAGCCTTGGTGCAATGACGATAACAACAACACAAAGACAAGAGAACGTCATGGTGTGTTAAATGTCCTTAGTGTGATGCTCCCCTGGCTTAAACTCTTCACAAATCACACGACACCTTAGAGAAATAACAGGCCTTCAATAATACCCATCGTCATATGCAAAGAAATATACATACACCTGGCTGTGATATAAACATTTTTCAACCTACACAAACCTGCAGATGGCAGGTCATAAGTACCTTTCAAAGAAGCGTTTTAGATGATGTATGCACTCGGTGTGCGGCACTGTGATGCATTTTTATTAATATGTGATGGAGTAGGTCATGTCAGCGCCTTGCTTATATTCAGTGACCTCTGAGTGTAATTGAAATGATTTAGAATAACAGTACCGCAACTGGATTCATTTGGCGACACCGAAGTCTTTCTGTCTTTTTCAGACAAGAGCAGCTGTAAAATTCAGACAGGAGAGGCAGCGTCTGTGAGAGATTGTTTGGGCTGGCAGAGTCACAAATTGAATTCAGAAATTGAGATCCCGGGGAAGAGAGATCAACCAATTACAAAAGCTTTATCGACTGCAATTGTAATGAAGGACCTCTGGTGCAAGCACACAATAAACACATTCACGTGGACTCATAAACAGTGTCAAGAGAGACTTCGCGAAAAGCTATGTATTCAGCCTCTGTGACAACCACTGTGGGTCCAGATGTCCTTGAATGAAATAGAACAGATGCTAGAGTGCTATTGATTAGATGAACCACTGACACTGCTTTGCTGCATACAGTAGCTCGCAATATGTTTAAATGCTTCAAACGTGGATTCAGTGAATGCTGCCATAGCTCTCGTAAAAGCACGTATTAATGGGCCAGATCTGGCGGGATGAAAGTAAATATCTTACACCCCTTTTCCATGAGACACCTCATGGAAAACACCTACGATTTGCAGGTTTTTATAACCAGGAAGTGCTTAAGTCAGGGGCTGGGAGTATCATGACCAACAAGATCAACTAGAACTTTGTGATCAGTTCCATAACTAAAAGAAAACAAAGGTAGAATAGCTAGTCTGCCTAATCCAAAGAATTAGGCTTAGGTTGATAGTTGCTCTCACTAGCCACTAGCTAGTCGCGGGACTGCGCATCTCTGAAAACGTCGGAGCAAATTTTCCGAGACTTTAACAACTGCAGTAATTTGAAAACTACAACTCACAACGTTAACATGCATCTTCCTAACAGGACCTATACTGAGACGTAACGAAGTAGCTCAAAGGTGGCTCTCTTCGCCGGTGGGAAAAGCAAACCGGTTCCGTTCCGAACGTCTGCAAGTTGAACCACCTCTGAACCGCTAGCACACGGTGTTGGAGTTGAAACGAATTTCTTTTACCATGCTCTGTTACACAGCGCTGAACAGCTGTAACTTTAACTCCGAGAAAGAAATGGTGTTTTTCTGTAATAGTCTGAGCGCGCCTTGACCTGAAAAATAGCTTCACGTCCTCTTATTTTAACGCTGCAGTGAATCCACTCCTGCGACCTGCTTGGAGACGTCCTTTGACCTGTGGTTTTTTTTCTTCATTTGCAAGTAAATGTTTTGTATCTGTGATGTTTTTACGCTGTTTACAGTAGGTCATGGGAGCGTGTGCCCAGTCCAGTAACGGGCAGCTTTTTGAAGTTCACACAGCTTCTTCTTGAGACTTCTCAGAAACATCAATCAACTCACTTGTGATTTCTAACATCTCTAATCAAGTTTTTAGTGTATATTTACTGCTATGTATATATACGATTTTGTACATTTTTATGTGTTTTGTTGTCTTTATAACTATCTCTTGGACATTAATTATACTGTCTTTGGTTGTCTCATATCGGATTGTCTCATAAAGGATTCTGTAACAGCCATGAGAGTAACTATAACCTTCTCCGGCACAATGGGGACAAATGGTAAGCACGCCACTTCGTAATGACCTCAAATTTCAGCCAACATGTTAATTGACTGTACAAAACATTCAACCTCTATTTCACTCTTATACATTTTTAATTGCATTTATTCATTTTTGATAGGGGCAGTGAATATTAATTACATTTCTGAAAATATGTACGTGTTAGCCAAGCGGCTGATATTCATCTGTAGTCCCTGCGTGTATTCTGCAGCGTAAAGTAGACTAAACTCTGACAGACTGTTGGGAAAGTTCATTTATAAGAAGAGGATAAATGACAATTCAGCTGGTACGAAAATCTCTTTTATCAGGTTCACAATATGACCGGCCACGCAGGAGAAAATGTTTTTTTTTTTTTTTTGCATTCTTGCCTCATCATTTGGCGTCATTGATTTCTTCGCGCTCACAACTTTTCTCTGCAGCTCCACTGATTATACAACTCGACTTTGAACAAGAGGGCAGAGAGCAGTTACTGTGCAGGATTATCAGAGTTGATGGACAGAAGCTATTTTCAATACTGGCCTCTGAGGAACAGCAATAAACAATAGCACTGTATTGATTCTTGGCTTTGCATTTATAGGCTGTAGTAACACAGGGGCAATACACACGATATTGTATCTACACCACCATTAATGGGTATCCGCGAATAAATATCTGTTTATATGGTGTAAAACAGCACTTTAAATGGTTGAACTCTCAAACGACAGAGCATTTACCCTAGAGCTATGTGAAGCAAATGTATTTCACATGGAGTTAATGGTCATGCATGCCAGAGGCTTCTCAAAGGATTTCCTGCTGCCTTTTTGGTCTCTGTCAGCATGAGCAGGGCTTTGAAACTGGCATTTGAACAAGTACTTAGGTATGTTCCTTTCTTCATAGCACATATCTCAGCAGCACAGCACAGGCTCCATTATGGCTTCGCATGGAGCACACAGCAAATTCCATCTTTAATGAATCAATTTGAACCCTGCGACGTGGACTATTAAACTATAAACATTTTTTTCCAGTTTTGAGGAGGCTGTTTTGCTTTTGTGTGAAATTACCTGCAATGAGCAGTGGTGGTAAAAAAGTACAGCCTGATACTTGTACCAAAAAGACTCTGGTAAAGTACTGATTCAACTTCAAGAAAAAGTGAAAAAGCACAGGCAGGAATGTACAAGTCAAAAGTCAGCCTTTGAAGGATATTTCTACTGGCTGTTTCTGTGCAAAGCTAACTGAACCTCATCATATTAATATGATGCCGAGACTGTTAAAGGTTCAGCATGTTCCTATGTTCAGTGTGTAGTATTATTTCAATCAGGAGAGGCTAAAAGTGGAATAAAAGAGAATTAGAAAATATGCAGTATGACTGAATCCATTGTCGGCAAAAGGATTAGACTTTGGCGCTTAGACCCCAGCAGGAAGAACACCATGGTAAACGGCTGCATGGATTAGGTGTCACAATTCACCTGTCACACGGGATGCATTCCTGTCTGATCACTTAAGACGCACTCAGTCTGGGACGCATTTGTCCACGTTCTTCTAGTCTAATCGCATACGTCCAGGGATGCATTTTAGGACTATATTATATACACTATACTATTTAAGCTACAGATGAGCTTCTTTGTTTGCATATCGAGCGGGAATTTCAGATCACTCAAGACACACCTGGTGATGCTTTCTAGCTCCAGGTGTGAACAGACGCAGCTACAGCTACAGCCGGACACTTGCATTCAGACATCTCAGGACGGATGTTAGCGCTAGGTCTGAACTTGCGGTGGTGATGGAGGTGATGAAGGGACGAGAGGAAAAACGTCTGAGGGGCTGATGTAGAGGGCCAGACGTCTGTGGCGAGGCGGTGAAGGGGTGGAGGAGGGTTCCCAGACAACTACGAAACTGAAATGACAGAAGAGAGAGGACGCTTGTGACAGCTTATAACTGACTGGTGTCAGGTTGTCATTGGGTGCGGCTGGAAATCAGCTGATTGATCTTAGAGGAAGCGGCAAAGTGTGCTTGTGACTAGTCAGAATGCACTTTCTGACTGAACCCTCGGCTAAGCTTCATTTGCTCATGCTTGCATCTTCTGGGATGTTTGACTGTCTCGCTCGCCTATATCCGTGATCCGTGTCTCTCTTCTGTTCCTCTCCAGCAGATCCAAACACAAACTTCATATAAGGACATTAACGCACATACTGTACCTTTAAACCATTGTAAACCAATGGCAGCAACAGAATTCCAAACGTTATGACACATTTTCTCCCCAGTCCAGCCTCCCTTTCTTTTCTGTTTCATCTTGTTTTGTATTTTATGTAATTTCTACATGTTCGGTGCATAATAGGCACTGATGGATACATCAAGGGACTGTTATTGTCCCATCCATTTAGATTTAAATTGGTCTTATTGTTGGGAAGGTGTGCAATGATTTCAAAACAAAAACAATCCAGACAAATGTGTTCAAACTAAGTGCCCGTCTTGAAAATGCAAAGAGCGCAGAGTATAGCTGTTTGTGTTAAAATGTAGGAAGCAAAAGTTAAAAAAAAAGTCCAGAAAAAAAAGTGCCGTGCACATATGGCCACTCACTGAAAAACTCTTAAAGTAAAAGTTCATGTACACAAGTTGAATGTTAAAAAATGCAGGAATTACTCTTATACATATTTCCAGGTATGAGATGAACAACAAGCATAAATATGTAACCATCTCCTCCTACTCAACATACATCCATACACTTGGGAATAAAATGTTATGAACAAGATATGGCATCGCTTTAAAGAAATATGTGGATGCAAGAATTCCTGCGAGAGTCCCGGCAAAACCACGGCTGACAGACAATCCATGCAGCACTCGCTCTGTTTTTTTTTTTTTTTGCAGCTACAGTGTTGACTGAGGTCACGATAAGCCACCAACGTACACTTGTCTCCGTTATATCTTTCAGCCATCTGTTTTCAGCTCAGTCTAATCCCTGTCCACTGGTTGGGCCGGAGGCTTCAGATGTTGACGTTAATGCACTGTCCTGATGCAGTGAGTATTAAGAGCGAGACTTCTTTTGAAAGCTGCTGAACGTAAACTCAATTCTCCCAAAAAAAACAAAAAAAAAACAAACAAACAAAAACTCACCCTTTGAAGTGTGTAATTTGCATAACATCCCAAGTGATCGATCCTGGCAGCAGATTGTAAATCAATTATTTGCAACCTCACGTGCAGGCGTTTATGTTGAGTATAATGTGTATACGGCTTATACGTTATACGACTGAAGAGCTTATGTTGGATGACTGAAGCTAAAATGATCTCTCTGTACATTAGGTTGTTTTTTTTTTTATTTTAAATCCTAGTGAATATATCTGAATTCAAAACCTGTTTTTAATTAGATTCGATGCCAAGGCACCAGAAGAGAACAGGCTTTCCCAGGGCTTTTGCAGTTTAATGAGAGGAGTTTAACCGGCTTCAGAAAAACTGCAGTTTATTTCTGTCCGCTGCATAAAGAGGAGGAGAGAAAAAGACATTTGCATACAGAATCCCACACAGTGATGAACATCTCTAATGAGGCTTTCAAGGCTCGAGTCCCGCTGTTGGACCAGTGTCCAAGAACAGTGGTGTATCCGTGTACTTGGAGCTGATAAACACCCACATATCCCAGTGAAACCTGGAGCTGATAGAAAATAGTTTGAAAGCATGGTTTCCAGGACTATTTTGCACATTTATAATGAGGAGGATTATATATATATATATATAAGAAAAGATAAGGAAGAGTGAAGAAGCTCTGGCCGGATCTTGAATAGATCATGATAAGCATTAATGAAACTCTCTGGGTTGTGCATTTGGTATTGATTTGGTGTCCTCTAACATGCTGTACTGAGTCGTCTCCAGTCATACTTGAGCCTCTCCTTGACAATCATTGATGGTTCTAAGAACGGTTAAGAAGTGTCTTTATTGCCAGTGTGTAATGCCATGAAATCACAGGGGACCCTCTGCTTTTTCCATGTACTTGCTAGCACCATTAATCAATTCTCCAATAAGCGCAGTGCTTGGCTCACAATTGCCTTTAAGATCTCCTCCCCTTATTTAGATTTAGTTGTACCATTTTCCTCTAATTCAGTGTTCTTTTCCTCACTTTCAGTTGCATTTAATGATTAAACTTTGAGAATAAAGGGGTTTTTCCATTCCGCCAGGTTGTTCTTTTCTCACCCAACTTTTGTAAAAAAAAAAAAGTACCTACGTAGTACAGTATATTTCATCATTCTCTGGTACAGAAAAGACAGCGTGGGTCTTTACACTGACCTGAGGAAGATCCACGAAGAACCGAAATGGTGTCTTTGTTTTTTTATGTGGGTTAAGGTTTGAACAGAATAAGACACTGCAGGCTGTCCTTTAATGAATGGCTCATATCTGACATGCATGCTGTTTTCAGAAAATATAATAGACGATTTAATGCATGAATACAAACCATATGCACCAGTTTTTGCTACCTGCCATGCTCAGTAGCATTAACAATCCCTTTTTCTGCTTTGACATAGACTTTGTTTTTTTTTCCTCCAAAGGATCTGGGGGTTTTTTATGTTGATTTTGTTGTTTGCAGAAGTACTAAAACTGTACTTTTGTCACTGACAGAAAGGTCTCCTCTGTGGGTGGTACTACATCTGTAATGAACACCAAGGCGCTGAACCTTGAACTGCCTTTAGGATGGCGGACTACTGGCCGTGCGCAGCTACTCGATGTATGTGTGAACCGCAGTTAAGTGATCCCACAGGAGATATTTTGGGGAAAAAGTCTTTCATTTAAAACTTATTCTTTAGAAAGGCATGCTACAACTTTTTTTTTTTTAAAGACTGTTGAAAAAAAGACCCACAGTAATTTGAGTGTCGGTAGTTTTGGAAGTTTCACTAAATGTAACGTAATTAATACATTTTTTTTGTTTTGTTGTTACTTTGACAAACAGTGGAAGTCTTTATTTTTGAGCCACATTTGTTTTGAAACAAAACCCACTGCTTAGTTCAACACAGATTTCGGTTCCTTTTCTAACATCTGGCGAAGAAAACAATGCTGCACCACAACAATTTTCAGGCTGAACGCTCACTTGATGTTTTAACAATGATCAAGAAAAATCCCAGTTTGGAAGAGAAAGGTTTTATGTCAGAGGGATAGAATGTTGACGAGACACCAGGAATTGGTTTGATTCGGACAAGTCTGTAACGCCACCGGGCTGGTCGGGATGTGGTCGACATGTGATCACCAGACCGGCTGAAAGGCAACAGGATCAAATAGTTCCAACCAGCATTTTCATGAGAAAGTGGGCCTTTACTTTTCTGAACAGTTAACTATGCCGACAGGGTCTGCAGAGTTAAAAGGTGATCCACAATGAGATATTGTTTCCAACTGAAAAAAAACAAACAAACAAAAAATCGGCCTCAAATGGTTCCCTTCAGTTGCCGCGTTTTCTCCCATCTCCATCCCCTGGTGAGTCTACAGACTGATCTGAATTGTTCTACGGGTTCACTCGTGTCTCAGTAAGCACCCAGTTCTGTGCATTCTCCGTGCCTCGTCCCTTTTCTTGTCATGATGAAAGACACACAGAGTGAGCAAAGGGCAAAGACAAACAGAGTTTTGAAGTATTCATTTCAAAGTAATTGGGACTACCACGAGAGAGAAAACGTAAGTGAGTCATCGTGGAAGCCAATTACTTCACCACATCCGACGGCGTCTCAGGTGGAAACAGGGTTGGCCCGAGCCTTCACGGGGCCCAAGGGAGCATCTGGTTTTGGGGCCGTCCTCTGCCTCTGCACTGCCGACTATTGTTAATGCTTGATCATTTGCGCTTCTAAAGTAAATCTAACACGCACCTGTTATCAATCTTAACTCCAGTCAGGTTGTATCTGTGTAGCCTATATTAGCATGTTTTTTAATCTTTCCACACATAGGGTACTCCTAGAACATCGTTTTTTTCGATGCCCAGGGTAGACCGAACGATGTCTAGACATTCCTCCAGGGTCAGGGGAATGGCTAAAATAAGAAAGACAAAAAGAGAAAAGGCAAAAATAAACCCAGCATGAAAGGGGACATGAACTCTGGTCTTTAAGTTCACAGACTTTGGTGTTTTGCCATAACCACCCCAAAGTGACGTTAAATAGGGACAAACCTTAGAAGGAGGTGGCAGCGGGTGGGTGTGGCGAGACAAAAGACTCTCTGGAGGTTAATGCTGTTGTGTTTAGTGCTACTTATCAAATGTGAGGACAGTATCTTCTTAAACTAAGACGGCGAGCACGGTATACCTGCTAAGCATCGCCTTCGTGAGCGGGTTTGGACACACATCACAGAGCTGCTGGAGTGGCTGTCACACCTCAGTCTAGGTTATGGTAGGACTGTGGGAGAAACTCTACTCAGTTTGTTAACTTTCATTTTCACTGTGTTGCGACCTATATGAGCACTGACCCTCAGAAGGATCAAAGGAAGTTCAGGGGAACTAAGAAGCTCAAAGCTGAAAGATAAAAATCGCCATCATCCAGCAGGGATCGGGGCTTCTGTCATTATTTGGCTCATGTTGACTTAACAGCAAGTTGGCAAGACAAGTTTCAAGAACATTTCCACCTAAAAACCCACAGTGAGCAAACAAATAGCTTTCTACAAGTAAAAGCATGTGATGCACAGTTTTCAGATTTATTGTTCTTAACAAATACTAATATTTGAAAATACTGAGCCCATGGACAATCGGAGCTTTTAACGTCAGTAAGAATCTGTTTTTGCTCTGCTAAAAGGACTCGCGAGGTGCTTTTTTTTCCCCATTAATGTCAAAAGTTAGATCACATAACCCCTTTTACTGTGAGTGGGGAGAGCGCTTTATTTTATTTATAGTTCTTCCTCAATAAATCAATAAAGACAAAGAGCTCATGTCGGTCAAAATCTGTCAAGTTCAGTCGAGTCTGTTTTACAAAGTGTGAATCCATCTTCTACTCAGTTTACAGGTTACAATATATGGCCAGAGGTTAGAAAAACACCCACTGTTGCAAGCTGTTGCCAAGAGGTATGCATCTGCTTGATATGAGTGTTCACTTGAATAACACTCCATTGCTCGACCGTTTGTCTTTAGTACAAGCCTAAGAAATGTAGATGTGGGTTTTATGTGTGTGTGCACATTTCCACGTCTGTATTTTTATTCTGGAACTCTCCTAGAAGTTAAAAAAAAGTCCTTCCTGTAATGCAGACCCTTACTTTAAGCCTCTGTCTGAACCAGGCTGTTTGAGCTTCAGCCCCCTTCCCAGGAAGCCCACTCTGTTCTGACTGGACGGCTTCCAGAGAACCTGTCAGCACAGGGTTAGCGCTGCTCTGGAAACTCCTTAAACTGTCAGGAGTGGGATCATTTCACTCCTCCTTCGCGTTTAATGTTCGAAATTGAAACTTTTCCAGCCACGAGTCCATGTTTGAGCCTGAATCTGATTATAGGCGTTGAGATAAACAACTTCAGGAGCAAAGATCTGAAAATAACGTCTGTCTTTTGCAGAGGTATAACATGCTCCGTTTACTCGGTTCCATTTACTTAAAGTCCAGTGTATAGGATTTAGAGTGGGGGGGGGATTCAGGAGCATCTAATTGCAGAAATGTAATATAATATTCATAATTGTGTTTTCAATAGCGTATAATCATACAAAAATGAGAATCGTGTTTTCGTTACCATAATGAGCCGTTTATATCTACGGCGCCATGTTTCTACAGTAGCGAATGGACTTCCTGTTCTTCTTTCTTCCATTTTATAGTGAGTGCATCCAGCGTTAAGGCGCATTACCATTACCTGTTTGAGTGTTCACCAGAGTTAATATGCCCTTAATTAAAAAGCCCAGAACGGAGAAAACAAACAATGACTCTAACTAAAGGAGTTCTGCAGTTTTTTGTGGCCACCGTAGGTGAGGGTGTGGGGGTGTTTATTTGGATGTAATCTGCAGTATCTCATAAAGAAATTTAAACCTTAGTAGGACACTTTCAACTCATGCTTGGGTATATTTTTACTTTTACTCCATTACAACCAAATACAACAGAGTAAAAGTACAATTTTACTGCGTGTTGTTTGTGTCAACATTAAGTAATGCCATTTCTAAACTAGCGTTTGCTTGTGTTTTACACTGTTGCCGCTGTAGAGGAACAGAAGAGAGACATCGAAGAACTAAGGAGCGAGCATAAGGATTTTCATGTAAAAAAAAAAAAAACAAGCCGTAAACATAGAAATTAGCGTCCAGGCTGTTATCATGAATATAGGCAACTGAGACAGTCAGTCAGTCAGCTCCCAACGCAAAACGTAAACTTCACATAAACACACGAGTGAGCTCGAATCTTACACATTGAAACTTTAATGTCACATAATGCAACACATTTTGAAAAGCAGCTCACTAAAAAGATTTGAGCACACAGTAAAAAAATGTAGACTACGATAGTGATTCTACAGGCTGTGCTGGAAAATACAGGCTAAATTATCTCCCTGGCAAGCTTCAAGAATAAAACATGCACACGCCGTGAACAGCAACACTCCTCCTCCTTCTCACAGCCATGTATGAACACTTACCTCTCTGAATTTATTCATGATGTTCCCCAGAAATGCCTGGGAATAAATCACGTCTTCCCAGAAACCTTTCTCCTATGGCCCCTGTCCTCCCTCATTTCTCTGGAGTTTTCTCTCAGTGCAGTAGGAGCTCACAGGGAAAGCGAGATAAAGGGCAGGAGAGAGAAAATGAGAGAACTCATTTCCCTCGGAGGTGGAATTAGTTATCAAACTGAAAATACAGTACAATTCCTCTCCGATGCATTAGCAGGTAGATGTTGGGTAACTCTTCTTTGAGATGCGGACATATATTAACCTAGGTGGTCTGCAAAGAGGGAAAAAGAAATAGGGAAAAGGGAGAAACAAATAGGTTCAGCTAAGGAGAACAAGTTTTATTTTGGGCACCATATGAAAAGAGACAAGAGTCAGTCCTAATCAGTGTGTCTGACTGCTGTTGAGTCGGTCTCAACAGGGGTTTTAAAGCCCAAGGGATCATGTGGGAACATTTCTAGCATATATCACAGTAAACCTGGCACAGAGAGGTGCAGGGTTCAGAGGGCGTTTGGCTGATAAGGGGTAAGCCCGCTCTCCCCAGCCTGTTGACTGAGGTGTTGTAGACCTCTGAAAGCCAATTAGAATAAATCAGAAATGCATCATTAAGACTGTGAAAAGCCTTTAGTGTGAGCACCTCATCTGTCTTGTCTGGCAATTGGGACATAAACAGAGATTGTGGCTGACAGAAAGACAAAAAATTAGGAGACGGTGCTGGTTTTCAAGGTGGTGAAAGTAACAGATAATCAGACGGGTGTCAATGTGTGACTTGTTACCTGCCTGATACTTGAAATTCCCCGTGCCTTTTAACTTTCCCCTGTCGTCTCACAGCCACTCTGTTCTTTGGATTTGGTCTCCCTTAAACGTCAGTCACTGAGAGACCCGAGTAGAATCTATGAGTGTCTGTCGACATGAAACTGAACTCTTTTAAATCTGAGAACACCCACAAAAATGACAGCCCAGGTGAGAGTGTGAGATGTAAGTACATTATGTGCATCTGAAAGCCCACAATAATGCAAATTTATGGTGCTACATGTGGCTGGAATGCACATTTATTACCATACCTTTAGT
Organism: Coranthus polyacanthus; assembly: GCA_037367275.1. Classification (NCBI taxonomy): domain Eukaryota; kingdom Metazoa; phylum Chordata; class Actinopteri; order Kurtiformes; family Apogonidae; genus Coranthus; species Coranthus polyacanthus. The sequence continues at coordinate 17,421,269 of JAPQRN010000016.1, read as the reverse complement.
GTTTCCCGTGCAGCAGGTTATTTCTGCACATTTATGCGCAATTATGTCACATTTTTCCGAGGCTCACAATCCAAATTCGTCCCCTCTGCTGTTATATGTTACGTCATTACATCAGCATCATCAGGTTTCTCCTTCTCTGCTGCCAGTCTTTTCTATATGGATTTCCTTGGAGACGCTGATACTCTACTCTAACAAGCACAAAGGCAGGAACAGTATGCTCGCCGGAGGTTCCCCGTAGGCTAACAGTGACTGAGGTCAGAAACAAAGAAAACATCACAGTGTGTGCTGCCGTGAAAAGACAAGCCGCGATGCCAGCTGAGCACAATACAAGCACGTCAGCTGCCTGAGTCAATGAATATGGGATGTTCATGCAGCCGAACACCTTCCGCACATTTGTCAGATTATTTTCCAGTGTGTACGACAGTTGCCATCACCTCGGGGACGGGGAGGACAGAGAAGTAAAGCCAACTTTTTGAGTCGAATATTTAGAATCACCTCTGTGGCATCCTTTGCTTTGTAAAGCAACGGAGCGAAAATGCTGACTTGCACACACACTGAGAACTAGAAACAACCCCAGAGAGTTCAGAGGTGTGCAAGTCCACAGCTCAACTCCAATAAACTTGCCATGAATATCCAGCAGCAGCAGCAGCGCCGTGAATGAATCTCATCCTGAAATTTCTCTTCTTCTGTAAGTCAGGGTGAAGCTTGGAGGCGCAGCATCGAATCACTTCCTCTGCCTGAACTGTACCTTCAAACTTTCAGTTCAGGCGGTTCACTTTCTCACTTCACTCCCAGAAACTATTGATGTTTATCTTTCCTTTTTCTTCAGTTCTATGTCAAAGGCCCCTGAAGACATCAAAAACTAGGGTGAAAGAAGATGTAGAAGAAGCAGAGGGAGATAAATCTTAGGTGGTGATGCTTTTGTGTGTGTGTCAGGTGTGTATGTGTTACGAGCGTGGGGGAAGGTAAAGAAAGAGAGGTGCTCTGGGCATCGTAAGAGACTTTAATCATCAGCTGCACGGTGAGGGATGCAGGGAGGGCCTTGAATAGGTCTATTGTTTGTCTCTGGTGGGTTTGGGGATGAACAAACAAAAGTATAAGGACAGGGGTCAGTAATCACACTTTCTTTTATGGTGTTCTCTCACTCTCTACCCTCTAAAAATCACTGACGTGCACAGGAGCACTGATCATAGACTGTATAAAAGAAGTGGACGTAACCACTGTGACGTCGCCCACTGGTTTGTGGACTGCCACTTTGAACCCTCGAGGCATTTTGACTTTTGCCATCTGGGTTTTTTGGAGCCACAAAGGACGATATTTGGACAAGGGGGACAGCAAGGAGTGAAACTTAACTTGCAGCTCAACGCAAACTTACTGAAAACACTGACCACACAGCTAACTAAAAAAA